>VDFB02208549.1:0-13643 GCA_007258455.2 Sequoia sempervirens | reverse complement strand
TCAAGTGCGCTGTCATGCATGTTAAATGAATATGAGGTGAAGTAACAACAAATAAGTAGGTGGTGGAAAATAAAATGTTAAATGCTAGGCGCCTAAAGTTGAAAAGTGTTGAGAATTTTCCAAGGGCGTTGGAATTTCAAATAAAATTGCCTTGCAAGTATGGAGAAAAATGCAAAATGGTGGTGAAGTGTTAGAAATTTTTTTTTTTCAAAGGTGATGAGTTGCCACAGGTGAAGTCAGTGACTGCCAGCTTCTCGAGGTTAATAAAATTTTCCAAGTCAGAGCAAAATTCTCAGAGGGGATCAAAGAACGAGAATAAATTTGATGAAAGAATAATTTTCTAAGGTTCAAAATTCAGGAAAATAAAATGAACCCGTTCGTTGGGTACCCATGGATTCGACGCGTTCTGGGGAAAATTTTCTTCTGGGTATCGAAGGTTGTCGATGAGGAGTTGATTTTAAAGCCTTCCATGCTTCGTTGCGGCCTTCAGGATGGATATTTTTGATGGGCGCCAGGTTGATGAATTTCCTAAGGGAGATGTGAAAATTTTTCTAAGGCAAATGTGAAGAAAATGTGTTTTCAAGGTGAAAATCCTTCGTGAAGATAGTTTCCTTGAGCCAGAGGTGAATAAAACCAAGGTTGTCAGAGCTCCAGCAGGTGAAATGAATTTCTTGAAGATGCAGTTGAAGTTGATACTGTCAAAGGGATGATACGCCTTTGAAGAAGATGGATCAAAATTTGGCTAAGGCATGAGGAATCATGAAGAAAGCAAAAGTTGGCTAGTGAAAACGATGAGCCCTTGAAGATCAAAGTGCTAGAATCAGGTGAGTAAGTTGAATTTATATTATGAAATGATCTGATCCCCTTCTCCTTGCTTGTTTTGCAGGAGGAACGTCGAGGCCAAACGATGATGACTTAGTGTGATGACTTGAAGTGGAAGCACGAGGAAGATGAGTTTCAATCTCGAAGGAGAAAAAGTTGCAAGAAAATGACTAAGTGTTGGGACTTAGTATAATTCAAAGTGACGAAGATGAAGACCCTCAAGTGGAAGAAGTCAAAGAACAACGCCAAGAAAGAAGATCGAGAACAGTGTGAACGCGTCTACAAACGGAAACTTCTAGAAGGATGATGGTGGACATTATGGCGCATTTATTACCCCACTCTCCTCTGTGGCGGTTTTTAGGGCAATGTTATTTAGGGCTGAGGTGGCACGATTCTGGCCACTCTATTGATTGTAACCCTAGCCGTCTTTTGGGACTTGGCTAGCTATATAAAGGGGGAGTCCCCCTCATTTGTAATGGATTAGAAAGTAGACAGTAGAGAGGATCAGAGTAGAATTAGAGTAGAGGGACAGCTTAGAGTAGCTTAGAAGTAGATTGATAGTGTAGTTTGGAGAAGAAAGAAAGTTTTCCCTTTGAAAACTTTTGAGGAAATTGTTGTGTAACACATTTTATGATAATAGATCTTTTCATTGATGATGGAATTCGTCTTGTCATGAAATGCTAGCAAGGTTTCTTCTTCCTTTCGTATCCAAGTAGCTTAAATTCATGCAAGTAGCTTACTTTGGTGTGTGGTGTTTTACTAAGATAGCTTCGCTTTATTCCATACCACTAGCGGCTTGTTGATGATAAGTTCGCCTTGTGTGGTCAACTGGACATTACCTTGAGTTTAACTTCAGTTGTGATTTATATGCTTATATGCGTCGTTGTGATGGTGTATGCATGTTAAGTCATAATTCGAACATCTTTTGCTATTTCCCTTGAAGATTGCACCGATTTTGCTGAGGCTGTCCGACGGAGGCTAAGTGAAATCCGGTTGAAGTCTATCGAAATGAAGCTCCACATATCCTGCATTTAGAATAGAACATAAACTTCTTAGGCCTCACCTTTTTCGAATTCGACGCTTGCAGTTTAGAATAGAAACCCGCGCTTCATAGATAAATCTTTAATTTGAATCCACTTTCTCCTTTACGCGAGGAACCAATTACGTAGAATCCCCTTGAGAAATACCAACCGTATGAGCCAGAAACTAAAAGCCTATTAGCATTAAAAGGAACGGAGTTGAGCGCGCCAATTTCTTACCAATCTTAGCATCGCGGAATACTTTGATCAGAGAATAGGGAAAGCGGATTGGCAACTTTATTACGCATTGAGATGCGGTCCGCGAAAAACACATCAATGATCTCGGCATATTTCATTTTATTGCTGTCAACAAACACTTGTGAGATTGTTTTTGCTTTCTTTGCAACCATTGGTTTTGATTTCTTCAATTTTTGGAAATCAAAAATATCAGGAGACAGTGCTTGTTTTTTTCTTTTGGGAGCAATTGAATTCAACCATGGAGGAAGATCCAAGGTTGTCACATCTGAAATAGCAACTGCAGTCTCCGTAGAAATAGACTCAGTTTGTGTTACAACTGAAATTGTAGATGGTGCCTCAGTTTGTATAGCAACTATATTTTGCTCAGAAGACAAATTACAACTAGGATTAGCCATGAAACAATCAAAGCTCGCTACAGATGTATCTATCTCTGGGAGAGTTATTTCTGACATGGCTGGAAAGATTGGATTTGCATCAAAGATACTTTCCAAGTTATTGGGCAAGTTTCTCATGGGTGTATTCATTATCGACAAGGACTGATGACTAGTCTCTTGAGGTGGAATAGAAGGGACAAAAACTGTGGAGAAGGAATCAACATCACTGTCGATAGGAGACACAGGAGATATAGCTGATTCTGGTATTGGAGCTTCAATGTGAGGAGTTATCTCACTTAGAATGGTAGAGGTTTCAAGAACCTCTTCTTCTTCTTGCTGATCCAAAACCTGAATCTGCATTTGATTAACTTCCTTTCCCTTTAGTGTTTCCTTTTCCAATGGTTGTTTTGCAGCTCGGCTTACCTTCAACTTAATTCTAGTACCTGAAGAAGAAGCTCCTTCTTTTGATTTCTCTCTAATTTCTGACTTCAATCCCTTAGGACCAGCTGGATCATCTTCAGCCCTAACTTTGATTTTAATAGTCTTAACACCTATGCTTTTGAGCCAAGCGTTGGTGTTTGCCAAGACTGATTGAAATCTATCAAAGATAGAGACAAATTCCTTTTGAGACCACTGGATTGCAGGAATGGGCGCATTAGCAACTCCTTGTTCTTCATATTCAGGATCTAAAATCTGCCTATCATCAATTACTCCCTCTGGAACTAAGGTCAGATTCAGATCAATAATTTGCTCCAATGTAAGCCTGCAATAATCCATTCTGTATATATCTTTTTCTGTCCGGAGGTCTGCCCAAATGTCTTCAATGCGGTGCACATGAGTGAAGGCTCTTTTAATTTTGTCTTTCATCCTTCTATAATCAAAATCTATTCTGGCTTGAAATCTTTTCAATGTTATTTCCTAAAGTTCAGTTTCCATTGCTTTGGCTCTTGAAGAAGTTGTCAAAGAATACCTCCCAATTATCAATGGATTATGTGATGAAATACTGACTCCAGTCTTGTGTTGTGAAACTTGACGTGCATGCACTACCATCAGCTGCCTTCCTAGCTCCATCAGAATAATCTTATCAGTCGGATACCTTGGAAGCATATAAGGTTGGTCTTCAAAGCAACCGACTCTCATATAAGTGAAAGTAGGGAATTGAAGAAACAAGCAGCCATACTCATTTACTTTATTCCAAGCTGCCTCAGATACCCTGTTGTTTACCAATGCTTTGTCAAATAAACACATAAAATAACCAAAGAAAGCATCTTGAACTCTTCTATAATGCGCTCGACTTGGAATAAAAGTGAGCTGATCATAATACTCCCATATAGGCACCAACGATCTGTCACCTTGAGGCGATAGGCCTGGAAAATGCCTCAACGAAGCTGCTATATAAACCAAATATGAGTTCATATAGAAGGTAAGAGTGGTAGGGACTTGTGCAAGCTGTTCACACAAACTATCACTGATTATTTCTCCCCAGAATATTGGATGCTGTGCTTTTCTAATAACCACCATGAACTTATACATCCAGTTTTCAAACACATTGGAAACCTTCAACCCTGCTATTCTGCTCAGAAGAGTGATCATATCATTAATTTCCTCTTTAAAATCAGACCGATACAACTTGGGTATCCGGGTCACACAAGGTCTTGATTTGAGAAGCCATTTAGAATTGATATGTTTGATACAATCATTCTTTTTCTGCTCGAAATGTTTGTGAGCACTCTTCAATGTGATCTCTGAATATGTAGTAGCATCAGGAACTCTGAAAATTCTATTGATTGTCTCAGCATCAAGTCTGATAACTACATTGCCGTCATCGTCCTTGATAGTTCTAGATTCTCTATCAAAGTGTGTTGCACATGCAAGGACGAATTCTGGCTCTAGGGCAGCAACAGGGAAAGAAGAGACCAGATGAATATGACTTCTCAGCAATTTCCGCATGTCAGGAGAAGTAGATTTCTCAGCTCTTCCAAGAAACTCAGACATATCAACATGCCCAATTTCTGTGTCCTTGATTTCATCAATATTTGAAACCACGTGAGATGGGGAAATCTCATTCTGATATTTATCAAATTTGTACTTCATCTTTTTGCTAATTGGAGAAGTTGGTTCGTCTGTCATTGAACAAGAATCTGCAAGACTGCGATGAAAACCCCATAAGGTTAGAACATCATCAACATCAATGTGAGTGGACATGGTGAAACTCAAACCCTAGGACAATGAAATGGTCTTTAGAAAAATGATGGAAAGTGAATGGTGAAGACGAATTCGGGTCTTGATGGAATGATGGCAATCAAAAACAACGTTTTGTCTTCTTGGAACAGCAAGACAAAGAGGTTTTTTAGCTTGGATTTGGAATTTTGTCCAAAAAAGGTCAACTTTTGTGCTTTTTAAGGCATTTCGGGTTTTTAAATGACTATGGCAATTTTTAATAAAAGGCAGTCGGGATTTTTGGGACATTTAACAATTTTACAATTTTGCAATTTTGAAAATTGCAATTCCAGTTGTAAATCCCGACTTGCATTTTTGAACTAAAAACCCGAAAATGTGAATGAAGGAGAATCTTATAACCTTGTGAAAAATGACAATGGAGGATTTGAGGTGGATGAAGGCGAAATGATATATGGAAGCTTTATTGCTGAAAAGATGGATGAAGGCGAAATGAAGTAAAAGTTTATTGTTGGAATGGCGAAATGATAAAAAAAAATGCGTTTTCATTATATAAGGCATTTTAAGAGTGGAAAATGCGTTGGTATGAAGTCGAATAATATGAGGAAGGTATGTGAGGTACAAAGTATATGAAATGAAGGGCGGATTTGGATGAGATGAAGGGAAATGAAGGGTACGTGGAATATGAAAGGTATATAATAAAAACGCGTTTTGAATAAAGATAAGGTAGATGGCAGTGATAATGCATTTTGAAAAGGGCGAACTAAATAACAGTGAGAACGCATTATATAAAGGTGGACAAAAACTAAGAAAACGCGTTTTAGTTAAGACAAAAACAAATATCAACAAATATATATAAAATCCAATTTTGACAAAGACAGAAAAAACGTGTAGAAATAAAAACGCGTTTTGAATAAAGATGATAAAATCTGAAACGCAATACATGAATGACAATGACGTTAGTATAAAATGATAAGTAACAGAAAAACGTTTAAAAAGAGACTAAGAAAAATATAACATACCTGAAAACGAGTTTGCAAATGAAAATAATGATGAAGAAACCCTAGGCGCATCCAGAAAATGAAAGAGTGATGGCTATTTACTGATAAAAATCCGAACTTCAAGCTTTGAGGTCGATGAAATCTCCTTAAAAGAGGGAAGTCAAAGCCAAAAAGGATTCAAATAACTCGAATGAGAACAACATCGGAGTTTTTGAAGTCTTTTGCTACATAAAATGTCATCAAAACATGAAATCGGGGTTTTAAGAAGTCAACGCATTTTAACTTGGCAAAATCGGGCCTTTAAGATCATTTAACAATTTCATTTGAGACAAATTCGGGCTTTTGGGAAGTTTTAAATAGAATCGGACCTTTTTAATCAAATAACAATTTTGCATAAAGCAAATCGGGTTTTTAAAGCCACATAACAAAACATGAAGACTTAACAAAAATTCGGACTTTTAGAGTCACTTAAGCAATTTCGGGATTTTAAAGAACTTTAGCAATTTTGCCTTTAAGTTAAAATTTTCCCTTTTTGCTGAGTTGCTCCAAAAACCCGAATTTGGTCAAAAAGACACTAAAAATGACTCAGAAATGGACAAAAACGGAAACGAAAGAGGGAAAAAGAGTAGCCCAAAGGTTAATAAACCTAAAACTAAGATTTGTCACTCTTTGCACCTCGTAATGTGTGCCTTAGAGAAGAAAAGTCTCAAATTTTATGAAAATTTTGATTGGTTATCTGAATTTTAAAATGAGTCAAAAATTCAGGATAACACACTAGTACAAAGAATCTAATACAAAAGGAATTCTCAATCTTTTCATGATGTTCCCCTTGCTGGTCATCAAGGGATTTTCAAGACTTATAAGCAGATTCGTGAAAGATTCACTTGGAAAGGGTTGAAAGAAGAAGTCTTGAACTACATTAGAGAGTGTTCGATTTGTCAAAGAAATAAAAATGAACACTCTTATCCAGCTGGTCTGCTACAGCCCTTGCCCATTCTGAATCAGAAATGGGAAAGTATTGCCATGGATTTCATCACAGGGTTGCCCAAGGTGCAAGGACGTGATTGTATTTTTGTTGTGGTTGATAGACTAACAAAATTTGCTCATTTCTTTGCTGTCACTACTTCATTTACAGCAGCTCAAGTGGCTGAGTTGTTTTTCAGAGAGGTCTTCCGTTTGCATGGGTTGCCTAAAACTATTGTCAGTGATAGGGACAGCAAGTTCCTAAGTGTTTTTTGGCAAGAGATCTTCAGATTGAGTGGGACAATGCTTACTCCAAGCACTAGTTATCACCCACAAACAGATGGGCAATCAGAAATTGTTAACAAGTGGTTAGAGGGCTACCTAAGAAACTATGTTTCAGGACAACAGTGAGCTTGGATTAAATGGCTTCATTTAGGAGAGTATTGTTATAACTCTTCTTATCACATGTCAATTAAGATGTCACCTTTTATGGCTCTTTATGGTTATGAAGCTACTAATTTTGTTGATTTAGTGTTTGGTGATAGTAGAGCTCCACAAGCACAGGATATGTTACAATAGAGCCAAGACATCTTGAAATCTCTCAAGGAAAATCTGCAACAAGCTCAAAATCAGCAGAAGTTATACGCTGATCAGCAGCGTATTGAGAGGTCTTTTGAAGTTGGGGACATGGTCTATTTGAGGCTTCAGCCATATAGACAATCTTCTCTCAAGAAAAGTGGTGCGGAAAAGTTGAAGCCACGATTTTATGGTCCTTTCAAAGTCACCAAGAGAATTGGTGAAGTTGCTTATGAGTTGGAGTTTCCAGCTGAAAGCAAAGTACATAATGTCTTTCATGTGTCACGCCTCAAGAAGGCAATTGGACACAACGTGGTGGCTACATCAGAATTACCTCCATTGGATGAGGAAGGTCAGTTGGTGTTGATTCCTGAAGAAATCCTTGATACTAGAGAACGTTCTTTGAGGAGAAGGACAATCAAAGAATATTTGGTTAGATGGAGGAACTTGCCTATTGAAGATGCCACGTGGGAAGGAGAACATATTTTGTTGCATCCATCTTTTCAGTTGCTTGAGGACAAGCAATTTCAAGGAGGGCGGACTGTAATGTCCCCTTCTCATCAGTAATCTGTTCCGACACTCATCGGCCTATTCTGGAAGCCTGTAGGCGTGTGTGAGGTAAAATTAGGGTTTCGAGTTCGGAGGTTCCTTGGCATTTTCTGTGAGTTTACTATTTATAGTAAATTCTATTTTAAGCAGTATGGAGTTTGTCAGCTTTCAGTACTTTATTTCCAGTTGGAGCATTTATTTGCAGTTCATGTTTGACCTCTTATGGCATTTTTATGTTGAAATAAGGCATTAAGGTTATATTATGCAGTTGACCCCCTTGGCCTAGATGAACAACTTTAAGTTGTATTTAAAAAGGGGACTTGGAAGGGTGGCGCCTTCTTGAAGAGCTTTATTATTTTTTAATAAGAACATTATTCCTTGGGAAAAGTGGACGCCACTTTAATAAATGAGAATTATGAAATAAAGTGAAATTCTTATTATGCATTTTGGACGCCATCTTGAGAAGTTGAATGTTTTTGGGAATTTGAAAGGGTCTCCTGTGTCTTTTGATCTGCTTCTCAGGCATTTGAAGAGTTTGTGAGCTCTTATTTAATGAAGGTTTTCGCTCTAGCATTTGATCCATGAAAATTATGCTAAAGTTATGCTGTCGAAATGACAATTGATATATTGCTTCGAGGATGTCTACCTCCTAGCCTTTCGTCCAATTTCGTGTTTGCAATATAACACCTAGTTGGCTACATTGCTGCTTCTCAACATCAGACTAGCAGATTGAGCTCATTAGATTGAAGAATTCTGGAGTTTTTGGCAATTTTGGTTTGCTGTTTCATCTACTGCTGAAGGTGATTTTTATTCATAGTTTATTTTCCAGTTTGAATTTGGTTCTGGGTACTTCACCAATCTATTTGCTGACCTTGGGCGACCCTTCATGCAAATTTTGGGAATTTATTTTCAAGTGTTTGATTTTTGAATGAAAATCGCCCCTCCCAAGAGGGTCGTACCTTTCTAAGTGCATTGGGAATTGTGCAAGTTGATAAAAGTTGGAATTTGCTGCTGTTTGGTGCTTGGTTTTTGGGCGCCTACCTCCTAAGAGACATTTGCAAAAGACTTCAATCAATTCGGAGGTGAAATGAGTGAGTTATGAGTATTTTACTGATTTCCAGTTTGCTGATATGAATTTCCAGAACTCAGGATTTTACATCAGATTTATAAGTTTCCTGTTTTAATCATATTTCTGTCATTGGAAAGCAAAGAACATTATTGGAATTCATTCTTATCTTCTTATCTCATTTCTCTATCATTGTAATTCATGTTTTTGCAGTATTTTGAATTGTAAGGTTTTGATTAGTAGTACTAATCTAACCCATTATTATTGCTGCAACTACTTGATTAAATTCTAATTAATTACCCCTGGACGGTTTACCGCTAGTGCGGAGAAAGAATCTGCTTTATCATTGTACCCACTTTCAAGTGGCGAATCCCCACAATCCTATGGATGCCCGCCGCAGCGGATGAATTGTTTAAATTGTAATCTTTTCCCCCCACTGTTTGGTGGTAGTGTGGAAATGTTCTTCATGGCTGGTTATCCGCCTAACAGTTTATAGTTTTTCAATTCAACACTCCGTCATATGTTAGCACCTCGCCCTCAGTGGGATCTTGAGTGCACATTCTTGACGTCGAGTAGTTCTTTCCAGTTTGGTTTTTCAGTTTGATGCTAACGCTAATCCAGTTAACTATTGCTGGTTATGATGTGTAATTCCTTCGAAAAAATTGGTTAGCATATTTCATAAGCTCTATTTAGTGATCTACAAAAAAGAAAACAATAAAAACAACATAGATAAACAAGACAAAGTGTGAAATCTAACTCGTGCTTGAGGAAAAAAAAAATTAACTTGAAATTCGACATGATAGGAAAAGAAATTGTATTGGTGCAACACCATGAAATACCCCTAAATGACATCACAAGAATCTCAATTGAGAAAACTTTATTTTGGCTGCTTTTTGACCCATAATCCAAGTGCTGGTGGAACAAGGTAGGCTCCCATGAATCTATAAATCTAAATCTAAGCCCTACCTTTTGCATTCAAATATTGTATTTGTAATGTCCCCTTCTCAAACCTGATCTTTCCAGTGACCGTTGGCCTTTTCCGGAGACCCGAAGGCTAGTCGGAAGGTAAAATTAGGGTTTCCTATTTTGAAGTATGTCGTTGCTCGGAGTTGGTGAATTCAATGGCGGATTCTTTCTGGGTTTTCAAAGAGCTTCGCAGTGGTATGTTCTTCTTGGCATTTTGAGCATCTTCGGGAATTTACTATTTTTAGTAAATTCTATTTCTGGCAGTTTTTCAGTTGGGTTTGGCATGGTTGACTTCCTACATCAGTTTGATCAGTTGGCTTGTTCATTTATGACTTCGGGGCACATTTGGAGAGATAAGTTGAGCTATTTAATTAAAGTCACGTTTTAATATTATATTTTAACATTGACCCCCTTGGTCTAGCCTATTGACTTCATGTTGTTTTGAAAGGTGGTCTTTTGAGGTGGCGCCTTCATTAAAGATTATTTTATAATTTATCAAAGTCAAATCAAGCCTTAAGTTGGACGCATTTATTAAAGTGTTGAATTTATTTAAAAATGTCAAGATTGAGCCATGAAGAAAAGGGACGCCATCTTTTGAAAAGGATTAGGGTTTTGACTTTGAAGAGAAGTTTAGGGTTTCGAGAAGTCAATAGGAAATTATAAAAGGAAGACTTTGATCCTCAAGTGATTATCTTTTGTCTACAGTATTGTTATGCTGCCGGTTTGGCTCTGGAATTGCTTCGGGGAATGAAGGCCTCCTAGCTCGGGCATTGCTTCTTGCTTGCAATACAGCAACTAGTGGTGATTTAGTATAGTTTTGTGAGTTTGCATTGAATTGTGTGCATTGTAATCAGCTTGTGGCTGTTTAGATCAGATTCTTGCATATTAGATAATTTCTAGAGTTGCATTTTAGCTTCAGCAGATTTGAGTTTTTATTCATAAATCAGAAAATACCAAAAAGATTGTTCTGGGTATTATCTCATCCTGTCTGTCTAGGCAAGGCGCCCATTTGTTCCAATTTGTAGAATTTTTAGAGAAGTCTTTAATTTTTAAATGCAAAGTCGCCCTCTTGCTGGGCCGTACTGTTTCAGATCTGCATTGGGTTGCGTGCATCAAATAAATAGTATCTTTTGAGTGAGTTTCAGTGTTCTGATTTGGTCACCATCATACTAGAGCCATTGTGCAATTCGTTTCATGAGAATTGATGAAGTTTTGAGCAAGTTGTGAGTGGATTTGTGAAGTACAGGGCTGCTGTTCGTGCACACGGAAATCTGGACTGTCATAAATCAGAATTTGAGGTTGGTCTGCTTATTGCACTTTCAGATCTAATCTTTGATATTCAGTGAAGGAAGTTTAATACATATTATTGCAGCTTGATTTATATGTTGATTCACATTCATATCAAGATCTTATATTTATATTGTAAACTGGCAGTAGTACTGACAGTATAGATATTCTTGCTCATCATAATTTGTAATGTTCAGCTTCTCGCTCAGTATTTGCTATTGTATTTAATTTATCTCCGCCCTATGGTAGCTACTTTCCCACTCTGGGTTAGAAAGCACATTCTGGGTGTTGTACTTTCAGCCTTTTAGTTATTTCTTTCAAGCATTGTTATTTGTAATACTCCGCCATATGGTCGCCCCTCACTCCATCTTTGGATTGGTGAAGTACATACTTTGTAAAGTCGAAGTTCCCTTTCGGGCATTTCTTATTGTAGAAGATCCTTCCTCGACCAATGCTACACCTTGCTCCACATCGTGATCCCGGTGCACATTCTCGTTAGAGTTGTTTCAAAGAACGCTTTGGTTTAACCGCTAACCCAATCCGGTGCATTGATTTGTAATTTGAAATTTGAAAAATAAAAAAAAATTGGCTCGGAATATTTCAGTGGTATTAGAGCCAAGATCTTGCCATCCTATGAACAAACTGTCTATGAGTGACAGAGAAAAGAGGTACATTGCAAGGGAAGACAAGAAGGTTGGAAAACAGTTCCAGCCCTATCAGGTTCCAGAAGGTTAGACAGCTTCAGAAGTCTTGAGGTCTCATTGGGAGTCTTCTCAGGAAACAGACATGGCAGAAGGTGAGAGATCAGTTGGGGGTAACGAGAGGTTTACCAACAACAGAGATGACAATGGGAAGGGAAGAGAGAGATCGATAAGTCCCGGGAAGAGATTTGAAAGAAAGATGGATGCCTTGATGGACATGGTATCTCTCATGATGGGAAAAGTGGATCAGAACCACTCCACATAACAACTTAGGGCATAGAGGAGAGCATAGTGCCTCCAACCAGCATGATGGACATGTTGCTCAGCATACTTCAAACAACACATATTTCTTCCAGGCCATTCAAACCCACCTTCCTGGCACCTGTAAACACTCAGCCAGATCCTGAAGAGAATGCTTCATTTGTGGAGCAGTTGGGACTTGGCCGTGCAGAGTACGATTCTCTCCCTGACAAAATCAAGATGGATATGTCCTACAATGACTTTATGGATCATAAAAGAAAGAATAAAGGACAAGGGAGACATTATGATCAAAGAAGACCATCAACTCAAGGAGACTTGTACCAAGCTGTCAACAAAGTTACACTTCCACACTTTGACGGGAGTGATAACAACTCAGCTCGAGCTTGGATACAGAAGCTGGATAACTACCTAGCTCTCAACCCATGGCAGAAGAAGAGGCGATCAAGTTCGCTATGCTACAGCTTGATGGGGTGGCGCACGAGTGGTGGTACCATGGCCTAGTTACTTTGGGTCATCGGTCAATCACAACTTATGATGAGTTCACCACTAGGCTCATCGAGAGGTTTGAGAAAAAGGACCCTGAAATACATTTCAAAGAACTTGCACAGTTGAGGCAGTATGGCACAGTTAATGCCTACATAGCTGAGTTTCAGAGACTCTCAGTCATGGTTACTGAAATCACGGAGAGGAGATTGGTGATTGAAATATTCCCCCTTAATTTTTTCCCAAAATTAACATTCAAATCAGCAACCAAACACTAATTAGCGTTAGCTCCAAAATGCAAATCAGCAAAGAAGATAACTCTAACCAAGAATGTTCACCAAGATCCCAATGTGGGCGAGGTGATAGCATATGGTCAGAGGATCATTAGGCATAAACAGAGCTGAAAGTACAATTCATCTGCTGGTGCAGGCATCCACAAGCGGTGGGAATACTCCACTTATTCAGAGGGTGAGTTTACAACAATTATTAGGCGGCAAGCCAGCCTTTAAATCCACTCTTCCACTTATTAACGTGGGGGGAATACTGTCCACACAACCACTTATTTTGTGGGGGGAATTTACAATCAAGAAAGACATTTATTCTAAAACTCAACCACTCAATTGTGGGAGTGTAATCAAGTATAAATTGCAGCAATAAAATGAAATAGCTGTTAGTACTACTAACTAGCTTTACAATGAATAGAAATAGTTGCAAATAAGAGAGATAAGCTTCTAGAATGTTCTTTATCCACACTGGCGGTAAACCATCCAGGGGTTACATATATGAGAGATTAATCATAAGATTTTGCAGCTAATTAAATGACTGGAACAGTACTACTGTTTACAGTCTTACAATAATAAACAACTGCAATTTTCAAGTGTTATTACAATATTTACAAAGCACAATGAAATAGAAGATTTTTCCACTTGATATCCTCTCAATTAATGAAGCTTAAAACCAAAATCAGAATACTGAAGCAAACTGATATAAAAATCAGCAATCTGGAAATGATTATTAGCAAACTGAAAACACATAAAAATAATCACAACTCCTTCACAATACCTCCAGAAGATGAAATATAACTTGCAAAAGCTCTTGAGAAGGTTGGCGCCCAATTCACAATGATAAAACAGCATCTA
>VDFB02208548.1:0-21590 GCA_007258455.2 Sequoia sempervirens | reverse complement strand
CATCAAAGTGGCTAAGGATGCTCAACCTAAATTTCCTTATTTTGACCAGCCTTAATGGGAGTTTCAACTTGTTTATCTCTGGAGCACCTACTTTTGCTCAAAGAGTTGAAAGGAAAGTCACTCTCTAGATACTCTCTTTTATCTTTCTCTATTGCCATCTACTTGTTGATGCGGATGTTAGTCGCACACCAACAGGATAAATCGTCCTCCTTTTGCAATTAGATAAATCATCCTCCTTTTGCAAGCAATTTGTCCTCTTTTCACCACAAAATCGAATTGCCTTTTGACTGTAAAATCTCTTCAAAAATCTGCCAATGATCTTCAAACCAAATCCTCCAAATTTGGCCCTTGGCCACAAAATTTGCACAATGTGAAAGATTGAAGTATCTCTCACTCCAATCCAGCTAGGGTTGGCATTGCACAACTGAAACTGGTACCTTAGAGTCTTCAAACCCTCAGGCAATGAAAGCATTCAAGCTATCTTTCTACCACACAAGTATGTAAGAAGTAATAAAATCCAAGTGTGCTTGAATGACTAGCAATGAGCTTCTTATATACTTTTTCTAACCCATCTCCAAGAAGCTTCTAGAAAATAATATTATTTTATTACTTAAGTGACTTTATGATATAATATTTATTTAAAGTCATTTTATTAAATTAATTAAATATAAGGCCACCATGTTGGAAAACCAAACGTTGGAAAACCAAACCAGACATTGGAAAACCAAACGTTGGAAAACCAAACCAGACGTTGGAAAACCAAACTTTATGTTGGAAACCCTTACAATTAATTAACTTAATGATTTCTCCTTATTGCTCCAAATCAGGGAAATGACATATACCAGCCAAGGTGGATAGTCTCACCACTGAAATTGATCTTCTCGAAGAGGGTTTCTGTCCTCCAGAAGGTTGTTGTAATGTCCCCTCACTAGGCCTAGTTAGTTGGAGATTGTTATCTTATCTATCTAGTTCTTGTAGGCTAATGTGGTTGGTTAGGGAACTCCACAGATCTTGGAGCCGTTGTAGCTTTGTTCCTTCAAAATTTTCATGGCTGTCTTTGAGCTTGATTTTTAGTATGTTTTGCAATGATGCCTTCAGAAGTGTTTTCGGTCTCGTGGCTTGAGCTCCAGATTTCTTGGAGTCCATGTCTATTTATAGTAAGTCACCGTTTCAACTTTAGTCATGCTTCTTCTTCTTCAGGATCACCCTAACACATCTAGATTTGGTATCCGGTGCTCTATTGTGGTTTTTGTAAATTAAGCAAGTGATTTTAAATAAATGCTTATAAAATAATATTTTTTCTAATGTTCTCACTTAAGCATTTATTAAATATTGTAAGGTGACTTTATAAGAGTGCTTAGGGGACATAAGGTAAAGATTAAAAAGTGAAGTTAATGTTTTTTTTTAAAATGTTGGCATCCAAATGGGAGTTATAAGGGATTAAAATTAAAGTAAATTTTTTAATTCTCAAGAAGGGCATGGGAGTTATGGAAAAAAGAATAAAAGCGTTTTGAGCTCACTTTTCATGCTATGTTGGAGAATTTATGGAGAACAGGATATTGCTGGTTGAACGGTGTTCATCCAAGGGCTTTGTGAAGACAAAAACCTTCATAAAGGACATCAATCACAAAGGTGAAAGATCCTTCTTGGTTGGTTTGCAGGTGGTTTCACTTAGGAACTACACACAGGCTTCATTGTTTTTGATTTTCAGATTGAATAGACGGGTTTAATTTAGAATTTTGTGAGGTCTTGCTAAGCAAGACAAACTTGTGAGTTTTTGGTCTTAGCACTAGGTAATGAAGTTATTGCAGATTTGGTTAATATGTCAACTAGGCGATGAGTTTTCAGAGGTCCATATGAGCCGATAAATAATATTTGAGAAGGCGCTATAAGGGTTTTAACTAGGCATTTGACTTCGAATGGAGGTGTGGAAAATGAAGTTGCATGATGGTCAATTGAAACAACTCCTGCGGTGTTTGAATCTGACCCTCTGAATTTCTGTGTGTTTTTTTGTTTATTTGTTTTTGATTTTGATGCCGGAAAAGAAAATAAATAAAGAATAACAAAACGGAAGGAAAAACATAAACTGAAAGCAACCCAGATGATTTTTATTAATTTGAAATGAAATTACATCATACCCATTTGCTGATTTTGACTGTCATAAAGTTCTGATTTCTGGACCAGCCACCTGGAGAACTAATGAAATGCACACCTAGCCTGAAGGATATGGAATGTTGATGTGGGTATCTTTTCAAAATGCTTCTTCACCATGGACGCCCAAGATAAGACTCAAGCAGATTGCAAAGTGACCACCGTTTATTTATTTGTGGAGGCACATCCTCCAAGATGTTACGACTGTACCTACAGCTCACATGTGCTAAGCTGGGAGAGTTCCAATCTGATCTAAAAGCCTGAAAATCCTTGCAAAAGGTGACGCCTAGGCCACAGAGAGCAAAGGAGAGAGTATGGATTGAGGTAGGAGACCCAAAGGCCTTGGAATAATGAAATCTTTAACTCCAATGTGCTGGTTATTAACTGATAATCTGCAACTAAATAAATTAACAAACCCTTGTTCCAGATCTGCCATGCAAATCACAAAGACCTGATTTATTCTTCTAAGCAATACTCAATTTTATGCTCAATTGTTGATCCCTGTGTGAGACCAATCAAGTAGGATCCTTGGACGGTCTTGCATGCCTGTAGAACCTGTTCTAAAAGAGGGCATCCATCCTTAGTCAGCCATGGAAGACAACTTGTAGTAGCAGCTCCAAAAAACATAATATTCTCAATGATGTGAATAATGAGCCAACCCTTGCCTTAAGGAAAAAAGACGCCACTTTTATAGGGTTTCAACTTTTGAAAAGTGAAACGCGAATATCTTCTCATGAAAATCAATGCCACTTTTCAAAGCTCTTTATAATTTAATATTAAAACATTTGCCAAAGTGACTTTTCACTTAAATACTTCATAAAGTGACTTTTTACTTAAATATTTCATAAAGTGACTTAAGATATTCTTTCAATAGTCACTTTCACTTTATAACATTAAATCACAAAATCACTTAATAATAGAATATTTTAAATGACGTGATTTAATAATTCCATAACTCCTGGCTCGAATATCCAAATGATCCCCCGAGAGTGTCCCCTAACCAAGATCAACTGCAAGTGTTCCATCACTGACCTGAAATGTCACTTACTAAAAATAGTAAATAGCAAGGACAAGTTCTGAAAACCCTCAGAAAGATTCCCTAATCATCCCGTTAGCCTACGGGAATTGTAGTAATAGGCTAGCCCTATTCCTCGAGCCACTGGCTAGGAAGTGGACATTACATCGATGCTCACCATAGTTGGGCGTAGCATCTACTAGTGCAAGTCGTGGGTTTTACAGAGAGTTTGAGGAGATATATGTGTTATTTGCTAGTCATGGCATTTTACTCAAGTTGGTTGATTGTTAACTATACTTAGATTGTTGTTGATATATGGTCGTTGCCCCTAGTAGACCGGTGATAATATATTGAAGGTCACATACTCTATAGGGGTTGTGAAAATTATTATGCAGATCAAGTGAGTTTGGGATAGTTGACCCATCACATTGCTAGCCACTTTCTGTTTGTGCTTGGGTGTGTAATTGGAGGCTATGGTTGGTGTTTAGGAATGCATGTGGTGGTTGGAAGTATCCCTGATAGCATAGATTGAGACTAGCATTTAATTATCTATAAACTCTACAGACCAAGGTCATGGGTCACATTTAGTTTGTGGAGCTTCCAGATTGATCCTATAGGCAACAACCATTACCAAAGTTAAATATTGAAGTATTCCATGTTGCCGGACCTCTCAAGGGTGCCCCTAGACTGAAATAAAGTTAGGACATAATAAGCATTAATACCTTTGTATTTTGTGCATTGGAAAACAATATAATGATATAAAACTACTGTTTTTATTATTCATTTCTAGTAGTGCGGTCCTCATTTTATTTGCAAATGCCAAAAGTAATGTGAATGTTATATGGGATCTTGTGAAATCCCTATCATCATATCAAATCAAACATCAGAGACAATTTCTTCATACACATGCAAACTATTTGAATAAATGCTCATTGAAGTTAAGTACAAAATTTGGTGAAAAAATTAGGGGGGTGTTCCTATAGCTGAGATGAACTGAGTTCAATCCCCAAACCACAAGGGTCTCACCAGAGAAAAATGTGATAATCTACGTATTGAAAATGAGCTCACAAAACTCCTTTTATAACATTTTTGGAAGCTTTCCAGAAAATATAATAAAAAATCACTTTATAAATTAAATAAGCCTTATTACCCCCAAAAGTGATTTATTTTATTATTTAATCATTCTTGGCACTTAAAGTCACTTTATCAGTGTCTGACATTTAAAACTTTCAATTCTCATTCCAATGGGCTATTATTCCAAGGTGACCATTCAATTATTTTACTAAAATTAGCAACCTTAGTAAAAATAATTAAATTAAAGCCACAAATACACTTGAGTTACGAAAATTGTTGAAAAGCATCGGAATCGAAATTTGATTGCATTGGAGTATTACTGATGATGAATAGTGAAAATTGGGCTTGATTGAGTGACTTACTATAAATAGACGCTCTCTCCAAGAATCTTGGAGAACACACCAAAAGTTGGAATTCACTTCGGAAATTGGCATTAGTGTCCTCAAGACTAATTGAGCTCATTGGCAATATCAAATAATCCCTTTGACAAAGTTGGCACTCATCAAGAAGGTTAGAGCCAATTGTAGTGCTAGAGAAACCAAAAAAGGGGACTTTATAGAACTATACTTCAGTAAGAGGATTGTCAAATCTCTAGTGCCAAAGGGAATTCAATGGAAGGGGTCAAGGTTTTGGAGTTTGGGGGAATGTAGTTAATGGTACTCTTGTAAGCGCATGTTTGAAACTTTGGTGCATAAAGGAACTTAAGTGAAATGTGCAAAGATTTGGGGATCGAAGTCTAGGGATGTAAAGGAAATGGTACTCTAGTAAGCATATGTCTGAAACTCCTACATATAAAAAAATTGAAGGCAAATATTCAGGGTTTCAGGGTTCAGAGGTGCTAGGAAAAAGGTACTTTGGTAAGAGAAAACTTGAAAGTTCAACAACTTGCACAAACTTAAGAATTTGAACAACACAACCCCCCACACTTAGACCTTTTGAGATTTTATCATTTTTGGAACATCCAGCACATTGATAGGCATATGGGGATGACAAAGGACAACACTGAGGCAATTATTGACTAATGGAAAACCCACTTAGACTCTCTCAAATCGGTTATAAATGGTGGCTTAATACATGGTAACTGCAACAAGGTGGACAAGGGCTTAAGATTTTCCATTTTGAGGCGTGTGGACCAGGGCTACAACAAATTGAAAGGAATTAATATTTGTGTATTTTTTATTTTTTACTGTGGTATATACATGATGTCTATATATTGTAATAAATAATATCTATGCTTTGTTACAACCTTCTAGGTTCATTTCTTTCCAGTGTTACCCCAGGTTTTCGGGATGGGGACGGTGAGACGAGTCCCCAAGTTTCCGATTTTTGAGGCCAAATTTGGGGACGACGGGGGGATGGCTATATAAAATATAGGGAAAATTTAAAATATATAGGAAAATTTTAAATATTCATGTGAAAACATGGATAAAGCATGCATAATATACATTATAGAACCTTAACATATAACATTTTTGTTCAACATTCTTTGTCAATACTCAATACGCATTGAAAATTCAGAATTAACATACATGAATCATGATACAACCTCCAAGTTATAATTTATAAACTTATATCAAATTACATAAGGTTATTTCCAGCTCGCAAATTGGGTGAACATTTGTGATTACAGTGAAGATTGTTTCACCTAGGTTATTGACTACTTGGCACAAAACTATAATGAATAGTTGAGGCGTCTGAAGGCAGAATTATTGTAGTTTGGTAGGAGTGTGGACTACTGGAAGTAAATTCAATATTGGTGTATTGTCTGATATGGATTTGAGCAGTTAAATGTGGGGACAATTGCTGCACTCAAGGAGTTTTGGGCATCAAATTGCCTTAATATTCAGCCTATTTCCAATTGTGAAGAACTGTTTAAAAAGGTCAAAATCCTATGTCTGTCTCTAAAACCTGTTAGTGAACAACAAGCAAATAAATTTAAGTTTACACACTTATGGAATAAATTTTTGTTATTTTTATATATCTCTAATAGAGCAGCAAATATTTATCTTGTGAGTGTTACAAATATTGTGAAAGATATATGAAAATAATTTAAACAAACAACTCATAAACCAAAAAACTGAAAACTATTATATATATATTTTTTTAATTTTAAAACATGCTTTGACGTGGGGGACGGTTGAGGGATGGCTCAAGTGTCCCCTGGTTGTCCCCAGGACTGTCAACCACTCCCCTTTCCCCCTTGACCATTTCCCCGTTTTGGGGACGTTTCCTAGCTTTTGAAAAAAAAGGGGACACCAAGGGACCGTCCCCCAGCTGCCCCCCTGTACCTGGGACGTCTCGGGGACAAGGACGGGCCATTCTAGGGGGGGGATGCGTCCCTGAGGTTCCTTGTTTCTTTCTTGTTTCTTGGCCAACAAACTAAAGGATTTAGTAGGCTGGACTTTGTCGGTTGGAACAGACCCAATTTTCTTTATGGACAAAATTATCGAATTCAGGGTTGACAAGAATGATATTCTTGTAATGTTTGACTTGTTATCTCTTTGTGTGACACAAGAGAAGCCATTAAGGTGGCAAACAACAATAGAAATTGGGAAACAAAATTTCTTGATTGTTGTTTTTCTAGATTCTAAAGCTTCAAGGAGGGTGAATTGTATGAACTGACAGAAGGCATTGCAACGGCATTGCCTTTGTTGCACAAGGGCACAAATTTGTATGATTGCTTTGAGAAGTTGGCCATATATACTATTCCCTCAAAATCAAAGTGATCACTGTGATTTCTGGATGAAACTATTTCAAAGTGGTCTTGTGGAAATGGGAGGATGACAGAAGTCTGAAATCACAATAGAGGAATGAAACAACTCAGTATGGACAACAAAAGTACCAAAATAGTCTTCCCTTCGTAGATGTCTTAGTTTCTATGCTTGATGTTATGTTGACCACTGAGTTTATTGAATAACCAAAGAAAAATTCTTAAAACATAAATGGTCGACAAGATGCTGACAATGTAAGAGAGCTTGCATGGCCTTTCTGCTTGAACGATTGCAGTCCTTAGTATTGTAGTGGTTTAGCCAAAACATAAATCCCCTAACCTTTTTTCTTATGTTAGGATATATCTACTAATCTATTAGTATTTGCAGCAATAAATGATAAGTAGACCATATTTATAGTAGCTGGTGCATTCTGATGTCCATGGAATCTCACTATCAGAAATCACCAGAAATAGGCTGATTACTTGCTGGTACATTCTGTATGTTAAGTCAGAGAAGATTGAATGAAGTATCAGAAAATGAGCTAATTTAATTGATATTTATACATGTTATGCAGTTTCATTTATTAGCAGTTAGATAACATCAGTAGGTTAGCCAGACCACTATACAAAGTAGTAAGCAATAAACGAATTCATTCTCTAGTGAGGATTGCGCAACTGGTGATAACAAGGTTGTAGAATAATTCAAAAAATTGACAATTTAAATGATAGTGTTTGTAAATCCTTGAGAAAGTTTGAACTTTTTTTCGTTACTTATCCTAATATTTCTTCTAGCATTTTCCTGTAGGTTTTATTCCAAGTTTTGAAAATATAGTTGATGGACTTTCAGTAAACTTTAGTTCTTCTCAGGATTTTAACACCTATAAGAAATATGTGCTGTGATTGAAAAGTTATTTGTTTTCTTCTATGCTTTGTAGCTAGAGACTGTGTTCTTGATATATTTTTAGTAATTGGTTGCAGTGAACTTGTAGTTCATTGTACTATTGTTTGAAAAACTCACAAAAATCAGCATAAACCTTCGTGAAAATCCACACGTGATTTCTTGCACAAGAAGCCCTCAAATCTGCAGAAGAAACCCTTCGATTTCTTTGAAAAAAATCGGCTAAAAACCTTCTCCACGAATTTTCTGAAAACAAATCCGTCAAAAACTTTCCGGAATAATTTTTCAATTTTCTGGGTTAACCATTAACATTTGATTTAAAAGAAAAACTGATCAAAAACATCTAAGAAATTAAAAAAAAATCCTTAGGGATACATGAATTTTTATTACTAAAATATTTGCCAAAAAAGTTTGAGCCTAAGCTCTAATACCATGAAACAATAATTGATATTTGATATTCGTTATTTACAAAGGAGAGGAATACTCCTTATATAAAGAATTACAAGATGATGTTTCTAAAAAGAAACAATCATTAATTAAATCAAACCAAAACAGATAATGGAAAGCTATTAAAACAAACTAAAACAGAAACAAAAGTTACTAAAAGCTAACTGAAACAAACTAAGTTAACTAAAAGTAAACTATCGACTAACTAAAAGCTAAGATGACCATTAAATATTAGAATTAATATTTTTTATAGTTTTCTTCTATGCTTTGTAGCTAGAGACTGTGTTCTTGATATATTTTTAGTAATTGGTTGCAGCGAACTTGTATTTCATTGTACTATTGTTTGCTTGTAGGATGGAAGGATCATGAAGTGGGTACATTCAGCTGCAAACAGTTTAGGCTATGCTCGAGCTGATTTCTGGTCTCCTGGTCAGTCTATACAAGGCTCTTTCACTTTTGGGTCTTCATGTTTATCCGAAAAGATTTATGTACAGGTTCTGGAAAAGGACATGGATGTAAAGAAAGTTGCAGATATTCCTATGGCATTACAGAAGACTAGAAGAGATGAAGCTACAATAGCTGTTGATCTTGATGGTGCAATTATGGTTCCAGGATCTAAATGTAAAAGAGGTATGGCATTTCTAAGCGCGTTAACTTTGCTTGTTTCAAGGTAAATTTCCCAGAGATTTTCCCTTCACAACTCATTAAGCAAAAGTTAAACTATTGTAGGTGATGTGACCCGAAAATGCACTTGTTTGCAGTGGCACTCATGTTTTGAATGGTTTGTGTAGGTAAAAGGAGCACAACCGTTGGAACAATATTGGATAAAGTAACATCAGTAGGAGAGTTAACAGAGGTGATTAAAATATTTTATGCTCCATTTTATCCACTAAATTCTTTCCAAACTAGGCATGAAACTATGTGATGAAGCTTGGTACTTATGAAAGGGTTCCACATCTATGATGTGTTAAAATATTTTAGAACACTTTGCACTGCATAGAGGCATGCTATGGATTACTTAAAAAAACAGCTTTGTTGCTTTGAATGAATAACTATGGATGTTAAAAGTATATTCATAAATAAATATGTTTTGCTTCTTTATTATATCATTGCATGATGGCCCAAGATTTTGCCTTTTGTATTCAAGAAAAATTAGAAGAAAGTAATAAACATGTAGGAAATGGGTGGTGTTGGCATGCTGCTGATAGTCAAGCTTCCATTGTTCTAAAAATGTTGTTAAAATCTTAGGTAAATCCTTGTCTATGTTTATTGTGTTAATATTCTTACAGTTTTACTCTAATTTGATGTTGACTTGTTCTAGCCAATTGAAATATAACTTAAAGCATGTGCTAAATTTTAGTGTCATTGTACATTGGCTTTGCTTGTTTTTCATATCACTTTATCTTGTGGCATATCATTTAGTGCATTGTTGCATGGTGCATGTTGGTTTGATAGTAGGCAATCTTCTCCTAGTGGCTAAATTTCCTCGTGTGCTACTTTGCTTTCCCTATTTTGTGCCCACCGTTCAATTAAGCCTTCCTTCATGCCTATCATTGATCTTATTACACATTGTCTAGCATTTATAATAAATCCTTTGCATGTTGACAACATCCCATTGGTCCATGTTGGCTATTTGGTAGGCTTGGTTAAAAAAGTGCAACTCTTGTGCCTTATGCCATGTGGCATATTCTTACTTATCAACAGCCAATTTATGACTAGCAACTAATTTTCTTTGATGCAATTTTCAAAGGTCAGTCGTGTGTTGGACATTAGTTTATGCCATGACATGTGCTATGTGGGATGTGGTCTTTACAAAACTTGGTGCGCGAGACACATAGGCATTTACTCAATGGTCAAAGCAGTCAAACAAATGACACCATGGTTGTCTTATCTCAAAATTGACAAAGTTACACAGTGCCATGGGGGTTAATTGTAACATCACTAGTCGAATATTGTGCATCTGAGTTGTCAAAAGAGGTTTGTGTAGATTAAAATGATTGGCTAACGACTAATTCACTCCTAGCAGGCAAACAAAGTGCTTGTGCATTTACAAGAATTGTTGTGTGCTTGCCAATAGATCAAAAGGTTGCTTCAAGAACAAATATTAGCCATTGATCAAGTGTCACAATTGAAAGAATTTTACTGATGTGACTTCCATAAAAATAGGGCGGATCTGCCATTAACATTACTTTGTTCTTTTGTGCTACAAGTCTTTTCTATCAAATCCATAACAAACTAAATAATTTTTTTTGGCATGCCCTCAATCATTGTATCTTCTTGCAATGCTTACAAAGTCTTTGAAGCAAGGACTTTGGAAATGCCAATTGATGGAAGAAGAATCGCCTTTGTGAACAGACCAGCTGGAAATCAAATTGTTTGGAGGAGTTTGTTTAGTGCTCTATCTGACAAATTAAATACATGAATTAATAATGGAGATGACAATGCATACCAAATACATACGTAAAATATATCTTTATTTGTACATGAAAATATTACAAAAGAAGACCAGAGATGGTCAGCCAAGGATCAAAGTTGATCCAACTAGATCATACTACTCTCCTTCATGATATACAATGTATTTAAAGGACTTGATGGTTGCCAAGAAGAACACAAATGTCAACCAACTGATGCTTATAACTATAGTTGAAAAACTCAAACTCGACAATAACTCAACATACCCAAATTTTTTAAAAACTCGGGACTTAGCAAAAACTCGGGGAAAAACTCGGCAATAACCTGACAAATTTATTGAACATTTGAAAATACACATTTTTTAGAAATTGTAAGGATCGATAATTTCACTTACAAATTATAACCTTAATTGCCAAAATAATTCAATTGAATAAGAATTATTATAAAAAGGTGCAGAATAAAAGGAATAATCAAATTGCTTTCATCACTATATTCAAACGAAATGACGTACATCAATGAATCAAAGTATAATATATCAAGGCCGTGCCTTTATTAGATATGGCCATATAGGCTTACACCAAATTTATCATATCAGCATGTTAAGTCAAATATTGAAATATGAATTAAAGAAATAGCAAAATCATAAGTGCATCCACAAAGAAACCATAACACAGATTTTTCATGAGTGGAAAACCCTCGTAGGGATGAAAAACCACTCGTAAAAAGTGCCTCAATGGCTTAAAGAAACGCCTTGCCGGCTACAGTATCTTACTTGTTACATGATGATTTATAGTAATGATACAAGATGCCTCTTTAGCAATGATCACACTGTCTCCTGGACATGACCATTCACATTTTCAATACACTTTTCAAGATACTAAAGCAAACAATTACAGAAGCTCACACAGTACTTCTACATAACAGTTATCTCTTAACACATCCACATTTTATATCATAATATTCATAGAATTGGACTCTTAGCATATAAGTAGCCCACTTGTCTTGCACGAAGTCACAAGATACATTTTCTAGTTTCACCAAGGCATCATCTTGCATACAAATTTATGGTGATGTCAACTCTTTCATGAAACATTCTCAAGTATTTGCAAATGAGACAATTCTACCTCCTATGACCACTCAAGTAACACACAAGTACATTGGAAAACATAAGCATATCACATGAAGCTTTAAGAAGTAATCCTAGCATTGCTAAAATACCCACTTGTCCAAGCAATTATGACAAGAATGTTTACTTCATTAGTTCAAAGAAGTTCCAATGATAAGAAAATAATAATAATGTAAAAGAGTTAAGACTGCCTTATTCTAATAATATGAGAATCCACAAAGTTTGGGTTAAGTTAGTCTACAATTACACAATAAAGGGGATAGAAACAGAAAGCCTAACAACAACCACTGCTAATTTCTTTCAGAATCAGTACAGACCCATTGTAATGGCTAAGTTGGAATTTGAAAGTGAGATGTGACTAGATATATATTTTTAAAAACCAAAATTATCAGCTGGCAATTGATTTCAATTTATAATTTTCTCAGCATTTGTCTAAGTTGGTAACCAAAATGATAAGTTTTAACACTTTATAATAATCCTCAAAATTACCAAGAATGCAACTAATATTGGGTAAGTTTCCAAGCCATAATTAATTATTTTGATTTATAATACCTCCCTGAGTCAAACAGATTAAGGCTGTTTTCTTCTAATAATAATAAGAAATACTATTCAGTCAATCACAAGCTGGAAAGAACATAGAATTCAACTTACCTTCTGTAAAGCTAATTCACCCATTACTTAATAAAGAAGACAAAATCTGAAAACCTGGGTAGTGTTGATGTGTTTTTCGTGACTGCACCAACGCAGAATAAAGTCACCAACGGCTACCCTATTCTCTCTTGATCAAAGTATCCAGCACACTAAGATTGCTAGAGAGTTCGTGCGTTCCAACTCCAAGGTTCCTTCAATGCGAATAGTCTTAGTTGGTTCAATGTGATTTGCTGGTATTTCAAGGGGACTTACGAAATTGTTCAACGACAGAGGAAGGGGTTTTCACAATTCGACAGATTTGTCAATGAAGCACGGGTTTCCCTATTCTAACCATAAAGTATTGAATTTAAAATGGTGCAAGGTTTAGAGAGTCTAAATCTATTCTAAATGCGGGATATGGAGCTCAACTTCAGCAATCTTCAACCGGACTTCGCTTTGCCTCGCGTTGGACAACTTCCGTGGAGTCGGTGCAATCTTTGAGGGAGGTGACTAAAGATATTCAAACCACCATTTGACATGAAGATACCATCACAATGACGCATACCATCATTCAAACTGTGATTGAAGTTAGGTCCACAATGTTTCCAGTTGACCACACAAGGCGAACACACCGTTAGTGAGCCCGCTAGTGGTATGGATAAGCGAAGCTTGCCTAGATCAAACACCACATTCCATTATTGTTATCTACATGCATGAAATGAAAGTTACTCTACTTCAAACTACTATCTGAATCAGAAGGACGAAGAAACCTTGGTAGCTGCTCACAACAAAAGACAAAATTCACCATCAATGAAAATTCTTTTTATTGAGTGTTCACAACAATTTCTTACAAAGTTTTTAAAGGAAAAACTTTCCTTTTTCTTCAAACTATCCTATCAATCTATACTAAGCTACCTCTAAGCTATCACCTAGATGTCTCTCTATTCTAATCTCTACTGTCTAACTAGTACAAATGATGGGGGGATGCCTCTTTTATAGTTGGCCAAGTCCAATGGACGACTCAGATTACAATCGGCTGGATGGCCCAGATCGTGCCACCTCAGCCCTAAACAAGATTCACCCTAAAAACCGCCACAAAGAGGAGTGGGGCAATAAATGAGCAATTAATGGCCACCATCCTCTAGAAGATTCCCGTTTGTAAACGCGTTCACACTATTCTTCTTTCTAGACTAGTATGGCAGGCAAGTTCTCGATCTGACTCCAAGGTGACAACTTCTTTCTCTTGCTCGACGATGATTTTCCTCCCTGTTGCCACTTGCTTTCCTGAGTTGTACGAAGCATGCTGGAGGACATCTTTTGGCTCATTGCCAGAGGACTTCAGACTTAAGAAGAATTCTTTTATTTTGTCCTTCAATCTGTCATGATATTAGCCTCCAATGCTTGAGCCCTCATCCCTTCCTTTACTCTGAACTCGAAAGATTTTCTTTTCTTGGATTCGATTATTCCTCCTTGCCGCTTGTTTGACTGCGTCGGGTGCAACACTTAGCCGTTTCTTGCAGCTTTTCTTCTTTCATGTTTTGGGTGCAACTGAGATCTCATGGAAGAGCTCGAAACTCATGACTTTATCTCCCTTCGAAGGTTGTAATATCATCGTGCTTCCTCACTTCAAGTCATCATGCTTTGGTCTTGGCATTCATTATGCAAAAACAGACAAAAAGAAGAGCATCAAAACACGTCATGATATAAATTTACCTCACTTGCTTTCAATGTTCGAGTGATCTCTTCATCTGATAGGGTTCATCATTTTCCTCCAGCACAACTTTTTCCTTTAAATTCCTCTTGCCTTAGAATATTTCCGGATTATCATTCATCCCCCCTTAGAGCGCATCTAGAGACTTGAGCTTCCATTTTCATTTCACTAGCTGAGGCGTTCACTCTGATATTTCATCCAACTCTGGCTCGAGAAAATTGTTTTCATTAGGAACCTGATCAAAAATCATCTAGTCATTCAATTTCAAATTCATCCGCCCAGGCATTTTTATGTCAACAACACATTTTATTCCCTGCCTTAGAAATTTTTTCAAATTTTCACCAACCTGGTGCCCATCAAAAAATCCTCACCCCGAAGGCTTCGGCAAAGTGTGAAAGACCTTAAAATACATTCCTCATCGCAGACGTCGAATACCCAGAAGAAAATTCCCTTCAGAAAGCGTCGAGTTCATGTGTCTCCAAACAAAAGGGTACATTTAATTTTTTTTTGAATTTCAACCTTAGAAAATTATTTTTCATCAAATTTATTCCAATTCTTCATCTCTGGGCATATTTTCCTGCTCTGTCTTGAAAATCTTTATCATCTTCGTGAAGCTGGCACCTTTTGACATCCTCTCGCCAACCTACTCATGCCTTAACAAATTTCATTATCCCCCATCAGACTTAGGCGCATTTTCCTCTAGAGGAGGGAATTTAAATATTAACACTTAGAAAATATTATCACATTTCATGTCTTCAATCTAAGCGCCATCAAGGGTCCAACTTTTATTTTTCACCACCTAGCTCAAAATAATTTCCGCGGGGAGTTTTCCAACTATGGTTTGATCTTTGAAGATCCACTCTTCGAGCTAGAAGCCGATCATACTCTTGATACTAGTTCTAGGTTGAGTGACAGTCATAGTGTTTCGGATCGTCCTCATGCATCGGGATTCCAAATAGGGCTCATGGAGGAGTTTAATAGTGTGTACACGGTGAGGAGTGCTTATAGTTTTGCCTTTGATCCACCTATACATGATTCATATTCGATGCACAGTTCTTGGGCGCAAGGTGATTCTCTTGGTGCAGTCAAGGGGAGTAACTCTTTATTGTGTCCAGAGTTACCATCTTCAGAAGATGGGACTAAAGGCTGCCAGTACCCGATTCAGCTGCGTGCGGGGGATTACTGGCAGGGACAACAGTCTGTTATCCATCATGCTGATAGTTATTCGACAGGGTTTGTTACTCTAATGCCACAAGGATTTCACACGGATACATGGTTACAAGGTGTTTACAGTGTCAGTGGACATGATGGATTTATTAGCTGTCACTTCCATGGGTGTTTTGGAGAGGCTGTAGAGAGATATTGTGTTGCGGAAGTTTCGAGATACTTTTATCTCTTCATGACAGATGGATGTGACTTCAGGTTGTATTGGGATTCGGGTGGTGATAGTTTTGGCACTGCAGTTTGGTTGGGTTCCGACAGGTTGCTTCACCATTTTCAGCATGGTGAAGTTGTGATCAGAGTTGCGCAACAGAAGTCAGAGGTTATCAGACATGGCAGACTTCCATTCTAGGTTTGGGACCCAAGGACTTTTTGCGTAGGTGTGTTTATGCTGGCATGCCAGGAGGCAGTTAACGATGCATGGGACATTCCACAATTCTTCTTTCAGGCCTTCCGAGGAGTGAGGTTTCTTCACAGTAATGATTAATTGGGGACAAGCAATTTCAAGGAGGGCGGACTGTAATGTCCCCATTATTTCGCGAGCATCAGAGTCATTGGATTAGCCTATTATGTCGATCCTCGTAGGCTAGTGGTTTTGGATAGAGGGTCACTTGAACAGGCACTTGGTCGGTTAAAGGCAGTATTGGTATTTGGAGTGTGGTGACGTGGTGAATTTGCGCGTTTGGCGCGTAATTGGAGCTTAAGATATTGATCATCACCATTTACTTCACTTACTCAGGCTTGGGGACCATGTGTCTATTTGTTAAGGGGTCACTTTATATTTTGCAGTTACTATTCACTGATAAAGTAAAAAAAAGAAATAACTTAAGTGAATAGTGTTTTTTTTAATGAATAGTGTTTCAATGTAAAATTATAAAGGGAGAAGAGAAAGTTCTACCTCTTCATGCATGATGATATTTTGTTGAATGAAACTTGGGAGTTGGAGATTGTGGAAGAGAGAAACTAGGGTTTCTCAATTTCAGCAGTGGGTAAGCCTGGTTTGGGCTTGTAGTTAGAATTTATGCATCTGTAGAAACCCCTTGTTTCCCTTGTTTCTGAATCTGATTGAGTTTTTGTTTGTTTTTGCAGTTTTTGGTTGTTTAGGTATTTTTGAGCATAAAATGCAATATTGTGATTTTGAAAGAAATAAAGAATAAATTCAAATAAAATAATATATCTCTGAAAACGATGGATTCAATTGCTAATATGGATGCCAAGCAATTTATTGATCTTCTGAGACAATTACAATAATGATCCACTAACATGCAAATAGAAAGGCAATGATTTTTATTTGAAAACCTGGAAATTGCAGCTTGCTGATAACTTGCTTGAGATGGTACGGCTGTATGAAATTTGTTCTTCTCCTCCTGTCTGGCAATCTCAAATGACTCCTGATACCCTAGTGCCTCCAAAGGTGAAAACTGGAAACCAAAAGGATAAGCGTTTTCTCCTAGATCACAAACTCGCCTTTTTATGACAGTACGGCCATGTACAGGTCTGGTACGGCCTGGTACACAGCAGCAAAGAATAAAATGTACGGCCCTTGTGGTAATCTCCAGATCCAAGAAAAATAGGCGCCTACTGTTGCAGACTCTTCTGGATGGTCAACTTCTCTGAAACCCTGAATGTTTATTATCTTTGATGCTTTGTAACTTCTTCTGAATGAAGAAATCTCTCAACTGGCAATAAATCAGGTGATATTGCACACCCTCTGAATCGCTCTCACTGGAGATGGCTCGTTCTCCAATGCATTCGAGACTGAAACCCTAAGTTTCTGTGCTCAGACCAAACTTGATCAATTTTCAATTCACAATATGACATAATGGCTCGATTTCCAAGGCAAATGCACTATATCCTTGAGAAGTGCGAATTCCACAATAATAGGGATCATTAAAATTCGACTTCTTATTCTTTTTAATATTTCAATAGTCTTCAATGTAATTTTTGATTATAAAATATAATCAAAATGGCCCCTTCTTGATGATGGCGACCCCCTTTACAGAAATCACTTAAGTTATAATAAAATATTATAACTTTATATTATAATGCTCCAATAATTAATATTTAATTAAATCAATTAAATATTAATATCTCGCTCAATAATCACCCTATGCTCGAGCCGTCTGAAGCTGACGAAAGAGGAAGTGATTCTGAACATAACCCATCCATACTACTAAAAATAAAGGGGTCCCACGCTTAACTCCAGCCAATAATCGGCAAAAATAGCAACTATGCCGTATGTCCGGACAAGCCCTCGGGGAACGAAAAGCCAACCGACCGCGTCCCGCTAATCCGGTTTACTCCAACTAGACCCTATACACCCATCGCCTCTACGAGGGTCAGCATGATAGGCTAATCCTGCCCCTCTCGAGAGATGTCAACTAGAAGGGGGACATGACAGTCCTCCCCGAAATTGCTTGTCCTCAAGCAACTTCAATGCCGGATGCCGCAGAATATCCTCAGCTCTCCCCACGTAGCATCCTCAACAGGCAAATCTCTCCATTTCACCAGATATTCCCTGATAGTCCTCCTACGCAACTGTCTCTCTCTGTACTCCAGGATAGACTCAGGTACTAAGATCAATTTTCCCTCATCATCCAAGGGAGGTAGAACTGCAGACGGTACCACACGGTGTCCCAACGCCTTCTTGAGGCGTGATACATGAAAAATGTTGTGTACCCTGCTCTCTGCTGGAAGCTCAAGCTCATACGCCACCTCTCCAACTCGCCTCAGGATCCTGAAAGGACCGTAATAACGTGGCTTAAGCTTCTCTGACCCACTCTTCCTAAGAGTGGACTGACGGTAGGGCTGCAGCATGAGGTAAACCATGTCACCCACCTTGAAATGCCTCTCCGTCCTCTTCTGATCTGCGTACTGCTTTTGCTGATTATGTGCCTTGGCAATATTCTCCTTGAGAGCCTTCATGGTATCCTGACTCTCCTGCAATAAGTCTCCAGCACTCGGCACTCTACTGTCACTCAGTAGCAAATCAAGAAAACTCGGCGCCTCATAACCGTACAACGCCATGAAAGGTGACATCTGAATAGTCATATGGAATGTCGTGTTGTAACAATACTCACACAAATGTATCCATTTGACCCATGCCTTCTGCTGCCCTGCAATATAATTTCTGAGGTACCCTTCCACCCACTTATTCACAATCTCCGTCTGCCCATCAGTCTGTGGGTGGTAACTAGTGCTCGGAGTGAGCTCGGTCCCACAAAGTCTGAATACCTCCTGCCAGAAGTGACTCAAGAACCGACTATCCCTGTCGCTCACAATACCTCGAGGTAATCCATGTAGTTCCAACACCTCAATTTTAAAGAATACCTCTCGCTACCTCGTGTAGCCGCGGTGGGGTCGGGTGATCGGAAAGTTATGGGCATATTCGTAAGCCGACCACAACTACATATATGCAATAATCACGCCTCTTGGGCTTGTGCAAGCCTCAGAATGAAGTCCATCGACAGTATTCCACTTCCTATCAGAATCGGAAGTGGCTGCAATAAACCTGCCGGGTACGTGTTCTCCTGCTTGTTCTGCTGACAAACATGGCACTCACGCACGTATTGAAGAACTTCTGCCTTGAGTCCTTTCCATGTGAATCTCTCCCGGATCTGTCTATAGGTCTTGAAGTACCTGGGATGTCCTGCAGTCAGTACATCGTGAAAGGCTCGCATGATTATGTTCTTCACCTCTGAACCTGGGATCAAATATATCCTGTTCTTGTAAATGATCAAGTCATTCACAAGTGTATACTTGGTATCAACTGTCGATCCCTCAACAATGCTGGAAGCCCAAGTGTCCTTGGCATACTCTGCCACTATCATATGCCTCCAGTCCTCTGAAATGTGAACCATAGAGCTCAAATATGGTCTACGTGAAAGTGCATCAGCCACTACGTTCTGGGTACCTTTGATATACGAGATATCAAAGTCATAAGCCTGCAACTTACTGACCCACTTCTGCTGTCTGTCATTGAGATCTCGCTGCCCCAAGAAGTGTCTCAAACTGTTATGATAAGTTTTAATGCAAAATTTGCTGCCAACAAGATATTGTCGAAATTTTGCTAAAGCATGCATGATAGCGAGCATCTCCTTATCATATATACTATAGAGTCTCTCGGGCCCTCTGAGTTTTCGGCTCTCGTACACAATCGGGTGCTTGTCCTGCATAAGCACCGCACCAATGCCCTCACCTGATGCATCGCACTGAAGCTTAAAAGGCTTCGTAAAGTCAGGTAGTGCCAAAACAGGGCATGTAGTCATCAACTCCTTAAATTTCATAAAGCATTCCTGTGCCTCAGGAGTCCAAATAAATGCACCCTTCTTCAGTAAGTCTGTCATAGGGGCTGCATGTCGTGAATAACCATTCACGAATCTATGGTAGAATCCACACAAACCGAGAAACCCTCTCAACTGCGTCAGGTTTGCCGGTGTAGGCCAGTCAATAATAGCGCGGATCTTTTCAGGATCCATCCGCACTCCTCCTGCATTGATGATATGACCTAAGTATAACAATTCGGTCATTCCCAAATCACATTTGGTTTCCTTGGCGTACAAGGACTCCCTCTCCAAAATACTCAACACGGTCTCCAAGTGAGCCAGATGCTCCTGCCAAGTCCTGCTGTATATAAGGATATCATCGAAGAAGACCAATACGAACCTCCTCAGCTGTGAATGAAAAACCCTGTTCATCGTGGACTGAAATGTAGCTTGTGCATTAGTGAGCCCAAATGGAATCACTACGAACTCGAAGTGCCCACAATGACATCGGAAAGCGGTCTTCTCTATGTCCTGCTCACGGACCCTGACCTGATGATACCCCGACCATAAATCAATTTTGGTGAAGTAATATGCTCCATGGAGCTCATCAATAAGCTCGTCAATACGCCGTATCAGATACCTGTTTTTGATCGTCCTCTTGTTCAGGACTCTGTAGTCGATACACATGCGTAATGTGCCATCCTTCTTTACCAACACAACTGAAGAAGCGAATGGTGACTTGCTAGGCCGAATGTGACCCATAGCAAGTAACTCCTTTATTGTCTTTTCTATCTCATCCTTCAACCTTTTAGGATGCCTGTAAGGAGTTATCATAACGGGCTTAGCGCCCTCCTCAAGCTCTATAATGTGCTCTATGCCCCTGTTTGGAGGTCTCCCTGGTGGAATATCACTGAATACCTTATCATGCTTGACTCTCAACTGCTGTATGTCTGGATCATATTCAGTCTTCTGCTGTCCCTCCTGTATAGGTGCTAAAGTGCACTCGGCAGCCCACTCAACCATGTCGTGACGCATGAGCCTCTCCATCCGACGAAAAGAAATTGTTTTGATGTTGCTGTCCCGAATTGCTTTTAGTATGTGTGTCTTCCCGTCAACATCAAAACGGATCTCCATGTCCTTGAGACGAAGAGTGACTTCCTCCAATGAATGAAGCCACTTCATTCCCAAGACCAAATCAATATCTCCCATATTAACAACATAGTAATCAGCCTTGAACTCATAATTGTTCAATCGTAAAGGGAGATCCTTTATCATGCGTTCACACCTCAAAGTGTATCCGTCGGCCACCGTAACCCTAATTCCCTCGAACTCCTCAGTGATGAGTCCGCGTTTTTCAACGAATCTAGCATCTATGAAATTATGTGTAGCTCCTATATCAAGAAGGGTAATGATCCTCTGTCCTGCTAACACACCACGAATCCTGAATGAGCCCTCCTGCTGAATGCTAGATAAGCGGGCCTCCTGTATCTGAAGCTCTGGCCCTGTCTCTGCTCTAGGCTCTGAAGCCTCTGCCTTTGAATCCTCAGAACTCTCCTGCTGTTCGGAATTTTCTGATTCCGAATCCTCATAGTACGCCCACATCACTCGATTTGCCTTTCCCTTAGGTCTTAGAGGACAATCGTGATTGGTGTCATAGGGACCTTTGCAGTAGAAGCAAAGCTTTTTCCTGCGTAGATCATTAAGGGCCTCTCGATCCAAAGGTGGAGCTGCTGATTTACCTTTTGAATCGTTTTTAAAATCTGATTTTTCTTTGTTAAAATCAGATTTGTCACTGTTTCTGTTGAAACCCTTATTGTCCCTGAAAGATGTATTACCTCTGGAGTTAAATCTACTAGACGGTGCTGCTAACTCCATGCTTCGTGCTTTCTTCATCGCTTCCTGTAGCGAAGGAGGATCAAACGCTTTGATC
>VDFB02208547.1:0-11034 GCA_007258455.2 Sequoia sempervirens | reverse complement strand
ATTATTGATATATAATAGAGAGATATTTGTTGCTGGGTTTTTCCCCTCAAGAGGAAGGTTTTCCCAGGCTATCTGCTGTGTTATTGTGTTTGATTTTGAATTAATTTTCTGTGCATTAAATCTGATCATAAAACCAACAAAGGGAAACAATTTTATGAAGAAGTTTTAAGCTGCTCCACAATCACTATTGTGATTATTTTATATATAATGTTGCATAAAGAAATAGGCCTGTAATTAGAAATAAGAGTGTGACTCAATGCTTTAAGCACTCTCTTATTTCCATGGAAACCCGAGGATGCGTCCCCAACACTTTTTGATGCGTCCCTATTTTCAAGATGTCCTGGGGACGGGGGGATGCATCGGGGACGTCCCTAGGCCATCTCCAAAATTTTCTAAAATATTGGAAATGTCTCGAAAACTCAGGGATGGCGATGAGCTATAGAGGGGATGACTAGCCATCCCTGGGGACTATCGGGGACAGCTATGACGTCCCTAGACCGTCTTGGGGACAGTCGGCCAGCCCCCTTTTTCCAATACAATTTAAAAAATTTAAAAAACAGTGTTCATGAAAGAATGAAAGAAAAGTTAGAGCAAATAAGTGAGTTAACAGACATAGCTCTATGATATTGTATACTTGTATTTAAAAGACATAGCTCCCATTGTGAATGTTTCTTCTGTGTTTTAAGACTTCTCATAATTCCATTCTCCTCGAGTCATGCTAGAATTCCATCAAAGAGATCACTTCAACTATGTTTTCATTTTTGACTAAAATTTAGTAGTGGGCAGGCGATGGCCTCCACCACATCTTCTCAGTGTAACATACACCCCTTTATATTTTTTTTGAAATTCCCTGTTTGCTGGTTGCTTGTTTAATGATGTGTTTGTTTCGGTTTTCAATGCATTTTTAGATGAACATAATATAAAGATAATAGTGCAATGAATAGGTGTTTCAAATAACTAAACCCTTTCAACATAGATTGAAACAAACAACTTAAATATTCATTTTCTGTTTTATATCAGAATATTACAATGCTTAATCAGACCTGGAAATAATGGCTTTCAGTCCCGACAGGAGCCCTTTTAGTAGCAAGAAGAGGCTATTTGACAGTCACGAGCAACACCCTAGCAAATGGTCTTCAAACTCCTTGTTCCTCCAATGCCTAGGCCACCATTTCCACCTCCCAAAGTCTCACCAACAAAAATCAAACGCGTGCTGGTCTGAACTGCAATTTTATGCAGCAAGAGGGCGCCTCTCCTTCTAGGTTCGATCTGCTCTAGTAACTTAAGGACTCAACCAAAAATCACAATGCTGTGTTTGAAACGATTGGCTGGAGAAGACTCTTCTAATGCTCAAATACCCATTTCGATTCAACAAACCATTTTAGAGCTGTGAGCATAAACATGAAATCTTGTCCAGAAGTGCAATGCCCAGAAAATGCAAATAAACACACCAAAATCTTCACAAAACACTCCAAAACTGAAAACTAGCAAGCCACACCAAAAAACTCTTCAAAATACTGATAAATCTTCATTTTAAATCACCCAAGTCGAACTCTGTGAAGCACTGTATGATCCCTGCTGTAGAATCACTCTCTATCTGATTAGGGAGGATATTTCACCACTGAAACCAGCCCAAGTGAAGAGGGTTTCGTCCTCAGTTTGTAGCCCAAGCACTCTGGAAGAAATCCAGCAGCATTATGTTATGTTGTCAAAGCCAAGATGTGAAAATGAGAGCCAAACTCAGAATATAAAGAGCTAGGGCGATGGACTTGAAAGTTTTCTCCAATTTCTTCTAAAACCCACACCCATCTTCATTTTGAAATATTTAACATTTAAAAAAGTCTTTTACTTTCTCCTTTAGGCGTCCATCTCAAGAAGCAAATATAATATCAATTTATCTTTTAAAAACAACTTTAAGTTGCTTCACTAGGCTCAAGGTACTTTTTGAACGACCACTTTTACCCCTTAGCTTAATTTTATAATATATCTTTATAAATGACTTAAGTGGTCGAATTAAGCAAATAACCAATATTTCAACCTTAGGCTCTTCGAAAATAAGCCGAGTTATAATATTGCTGCGAGTACAATGGCTTGGGACCAACTCCAAAGATGACTTACTATAAATAGCACTGGTATAAATAGTAAGTATATACCAAATGCCAAAATTGAGCAAAACTGAAGACCTCTGAAGAACACCGTGACCAACTAAAGATAGCAACATCATGACCGACCACTGCTAAAAATAGAGACCCCTCAGAAACCCCCAAATTGAGCTGCTAAAAATAACACTTACTATAAATAGCATACTGCTAAAAATAGTAAGTGACTCCAAATGCATTTTAAGCACAAATTGGGCAGCCGTCGCAACTTACTAAAAATAGTAAGTCTGAAAAAGGTTGTTAGATGCAGATGCATGTCATACCATTGTGAAGCTCTCTGAAAACCCAGAAAGAATCCATAAACCAATCGTGCATGCAAACTCCTGATTGAAATGCATGTCGCATCCTTCTGAAGCTCTCTGAAAACCTAGAAGGAATCCATAAACCAAACTACAAAACTCCAACTTGCAAACCCTTGAATCCACAACAAAAGCCTCCAAACAGCTGGAAACCCTAATTTTGCATCTGGCTGGCCTACGGGCGTCTAGGAATGGGCTAATAGTCATTGGAAAGTGTAGTGCTAAAAATGGGGACATTACACTCAGCCTTCTTGCAAGGAAGTAGTAAAGGGGAAAGCCCTTAGTCTCAACACGCATGAGCTGTAAAAAAATTGTGATCAGAATGCAAGGAAAATTGTAGTCAAGGCCAAGCCAAACTTGTTGCCCAAAATGAACGATAGGATGTTATGAGAGTATGAATAATCCCTTAAGATACACCATCTAGGAGAGGTGGTTTGAACAGGAGATATGTTACCTAAAAGGAAGAGCATTGATTTGCAGATTGATGAGATGCTACCCAATTCCAATGTCCTTGAGGATATAGGTCTATGAGAAGCCAACTAGCACTACAAACATCCTAATCCAAGGAAAACTTGATTTCTAAACAAAGATGGACTTTATATTGAGTAATGACCTCTATGCTTAATCCAACAAAATCAAATTATGTGGAAATGAATGGGAAAAACTATTGGACTATAAAAATAATAAAATATCTCTTTCAAATGTAGGATTTGCCACCAGCTTGGAAACTTGGCTGGTGTATGCTTTGCTTACATCCAAATTAGTTAACAGAGGAAAATAAGGACTAGCCAACAATTGACTGGTGCTTTAAAATGCTACAGCTATGGTTTAATTGTAAAACTCATAAAATATACAAAAGGTATCAAATCAATCAACCAAAGTTTACCACAAAAAGAAACCTCTCAAAAGAAAACTAGTGAGCTTTGAAATGTTACAGTCTTTTGATGCAGATCATTAATTAGATAGTCAAAAGGAAATTGTAGAGAAAGTAGAGAAAAATCTAGAACAAGCCTCTACGAATTTGGTTATGAAGGAAATGCCATCAAAGACACATGTCAACCAGGTAGCAGTTTGGGACAAAACCCCTTTAAGATGAACATATTGCCAGTTGCACTCTATTTATGATGCTTGAAATAAAAAAACTGTAATGTGTGTTGGAAAACTTAGGAATTGTTATAAGCTGGCCTGTTCATGTATGAAAAATCCTAAAAATTTCATAAGCTAAAATAATGCGTTTCAATGAGTTTTACTTAATAGAAAATCATGTTTACTTCTTGGGTGGACATTTGGCACATAGATTTTTGGATTCTTGGGAAAATAGTCTGATTTTCTAAGTTAAAGACATACAATTTCTTGTAAATAAAGATGTAAAGGAAATATTATTATTGAATAAGAAATTTAGTGTTGTAGCTTCACTTATGTTCTGACTTTTCTTTCATTCCTCTTGTCAAATGTTATGTCTTAAGGTTATATAACATATATATGAATGCTTTGTCAATGTTATCATATGAATATTTAAAATTTCCCTATATAGTTTGAACTTTCCCTTTTTTATATAGTTGTCCCCTTTGCTATCCCCTGTCATTCCCAAAAATGACATTGAAAAATCGTGGACCTTGAAATGCGTCCCCCTGTCCCCTGCTATAATGTCCCGTTTTGGGATATTCCTAAATTTATGCCTGCAAAACAATAATAATCACTAAAAACTGATATTAGTAATAACAAGTATAAACTTTATGGTTATATTCAAATTAACACATAAAATAATAATATTGAGAGCAATACCTTATAGCTAAAGCATCATAATAGTTAGATCTATAGTTCATAGCATCATTAACATTTGGATTCAAAATAGATTGACAAAGGAATCTACTTTTTTAATTGGTATTAAAATATCATTATGCGATATATATATACATAATATATATATAGTTATTACTAATTTATATTTTAAGACTTACTTCCAAATAAATTCTTCCTAAAACAATATTTGTTTCGAATAGATCTCTTTATTCCAATTTCTTATTTTCCTTTTCCTTTCCAATCCACTTCCTTGATGCCTTTCACAAAATGATTCCACCTCCCTATATATCCTTCATGGTGGGGTGAATACTCACAACTGTTATCATCATTGCACCCCTTACAAGGGATGCACCCCTCTTTAATCCAAGCGTTGCCTTTGTTTGACTTCCTTAATTATTGTCAATGCAATGATTGCTGCTTTTAGTAGTTAATTAAAGTCTTCTATACATTAGCACCACCTTATGTCATTCATATGGAATCGCTGCATTTAATATTTTCCTTAGTAAATTCCATTGAACCTTATGAAATCTCCCTGGGTCAGTGATTATTTTTAATTCTTGTGCAGGCTGCGATCTGGGGGCATTACACCTGCCATCCCCATCTCGGAAGCATACATTGGGAGGTTTTAGATCAAAGGGGTGATGGGAATATTGTTGTTACCTTTCCTTGTAGTCATCTTATGAGTCCATTTGTGCTCATACAAGTGGATTGGAGAGAGATCTTGAGCAAAATTTGGCACATTATTGAGTTGGTGACATTTGAGAGGACATTTCCAACCAATAGCACGGTTAGAGATGTCATTTTGGCTAAGGATTTTCAGTTTTCCAGCAGTTGCTCTTCTTCTTGGGTGCTAATTTTTCAAAAATCAGACCACAAATTGACCTTTTCAGACTTGGAAGGCTGCAAGCTTGCACGTTTTCAGTCCATTCAACCTCTTAGTAGGATTGAATTGTGGCGTCTATTTACTCACGAGAATGAATTCCAATGTACTATGAGAGTAAATGGAAATAACTTATAGAACATATCGTACGTACTAGAAGATAATGCACAAAATAATCATACTTGTCTTTATTGATAGAATGTATGCCAGTACAATCCTAACATTAATAATCATAGCAATAGTAACTCTTGACTACATGACTTGAATACATATAGTATGCAGGCGTTGGTTGAAGGACCAACCGTCACATCCTTTCATTACACTAATTATTTTGTTAGAAGCTTAATTCTTGAGACAACTAACTAACATGACAAGTACAACAAGTACATGAAACATTAACACATTAACACTAACTAAAGTCTTATTTATTACTCACGACCGACTAAGTACACTTTCGGCCGGTTACATCATCCCCCCCACAAAGTAGTCATCTTCTAGACAATTGAAAACCAAAAACTGGGGTACAAAAAGGGAATTAAGAGGAGGGAGGGTGAGAGGGCACCCCTGGATGTATTGAAGAGGAGGGAGTCGTGGTCGATTGCTGTTGCTAGAGGTGCTGGAGCTTTTGATTGGTTGCCTTTTGCCGCTCCTGTGCTAATTTTACCATATTTATTGCCTCTGTGAGTTTGGCTTGCGTTGCTGCCAACTCGTCCCTCGTGCTCACCAAGTCTTTGTCTTTTCCATTTAATTGACTCTCCCTCTCCACTGCCAGATGCTGTGCCTCTGCCAGTTGTGTGTCCCTCTCAACCAACTATCTATCTTTCTCACTCAAAACCTCATCCTTCTCGGCCAACGTCCGCACTTGTTCGGACAATTGCCCCTAGATTCTCTGTGGTAGTCACTTGAGCCAGTTGCTCCTGTGACTTGCGGATTTGCTCTGCTAGCTCTATGCAGCTCTGAGCTGCTTGTGTTAGGGCCTTGTCTCTCGCCTTTGTGGCCTCATCAATGGCCAATGCCTGTCAGCGCACCATAAGATGTCTCAATAGCACTGCTCCATGCCATGGAGAGCCGTCAGTACCCTGCCATGCCTCCCTCCTACTGCTAGTCGGCTTGGCTGCCAAGCAACCAACATGTCCTGTGTCTCCATGCCCAGCCAACCCTTAGATTTGAGGCATCTGAAGAACTTGCCTTCACACTCATGTTGCATGAAGGCAAGAATATGCTTAGCCTCTTGTGCTACTGAGGGGTCCGACCCTGTAATGAGTTGTTGGCTAGCCTCCCCAACTTCTTGCATGTGTCTGCCCATCGCGCTTAGCTCTGTGATGTACTTGTGGAGGGTGCTGAGAGGGTCATGAGGGTCTGATGGTGTCATCTGCACAGGTCTTTCCAACTCATCCTCATTGGATGCTACCTCTCTAGGCTGTGCCTGTCTTCGTCGCCTTGGTGGTCGTGTTGGTGAGGGTGTCGCACAGCTTGGCTAAGGGGGTCCCTGAGTGGCTGGGTGACCAACGCTGCTGACTCTACAACCATTGACTCCATGACTAGTCGACCTTGCTCCGAGAGTGGCACAAACATCCCCAAGACGATGTGGCCAAATGGTACCTCTCCTCTTATGGTTGGCTTGAGCACCACATCATCTGGCTGTATGTCTGGCAGTTGCTTGCCTAGCAATATACTTGGCGGTTGTTGTACATCCGGTGGCGGCTAGATGCTCTCCTGAGTGCTCTGCTGTGGGGTCTCCTCAATGGAGATGCTCGACGGCTCCCACAGTCCCTGGCGATGACAGAGGGGTCTGTGTCGATACACCCATCTGCCTAGCCAAGTGTCTAAGGCTTCGTCGTCTTCCTCTCCTTCAACTATGACCGCTATTGATGCTGCTGTTGGGGTACCTGTGCTGCCGATAGTGTGACTAGGGTATTGCCTACTGAGGCTCGTTCGATTGGGTCAAAAATGAATGCCTCCTCCACCTCCTGTAACCCAACCTCTCCTGCCACTAAAATCTCTTCTGTGCTATCATCTTCGTCATTTGTCTTCAGATGACAACTCAATTGCCTCTTCCCGATGTTGGGTGTATTGCCATCCCCTCTGCTCATCACCACTGCTCATCACCGATTGGCGGCAGGCGTCACACCTGGCTCTTCACATGCCTTCTCAAATGTGATTCGTTTGGGTTGTGGTTGGCTATTCGAGGAGACACGTAGGCTACTGGGATGGTGAAATGGGGTTTCCTAATTTTGAGGAGGTTGTTGCTTGAAGTTTGGAAATCAGATTGCATTCTTCACGGGTTTTAGAGCTTCGCGGTGGTATGGTCAGTTTGGCATTTCAAGCAACTTCATGAATTTACTATTTTTAGTAAATTCTATTTTTGGCAGTGGACAGGTTGGGTTTAGTTCAGTTGGTCTTCTTCTTCAGTTGGTTCAATTGGCAATATTGTTTTTGGCCCTTGGGTGCATTTTTATGGAGAGATAAGTATTTTCACATTATAATATTATAATTTAATATTATAACACCCCCCTTGCCTAGCATTATAACTTTATGTTGTTCTTAAAAAGGGGACTTGATGGGTAAGCTCTTCATTGAAAAGATAAATTATATTTTGAAGTCAAATTATGGGTTAAGTGAAATGGACGCCTACTTGAGGAGAGATTGACTTTTATAAAAAGGTGAAATATTTTATTAAAGGAAAAAGGATGCCACCTTTTGGAGGGAAAAAGTGTTGAATTCAAAATTAGGGTTTGGGCGCCCTTCTTGAAGATTCTAGAAGGCTCTTCTCATATCTATTTATTCTGGCCTCAGCTCTTCATTTGGCATCTTCTGTCTACCATACTGTTATGCTGCTGGAATGTCTTCAGGCAAGCTTCGAGGAAAGCATACCTCCTAGCACATGGCTCATCTTCTTGCTTGCAATATAGCAACTAGTTGAGAGTTGATTGTAGATGAGTGAATTTTGTTGTGAGACTTTGCATTGTAGTAGTTTCCTTGCTTTGTTAAATCAGTTTAAGGCATGTTAGTGAAGTTTTCTGTGTTGCTAGTTCATGTAGCTGATTGTGAGTTTTCTTCATATATTCCAAAATAAAAATAATTTCATTTTGGGTATTGCATATTTTTGCTTCTTGGATAGGGGCGACCCTTTGTGTGTGTTTGCAGATTTTTTAATGGAGAAATGGAATTTATTTAAGCAAATCGCCCTTCTTAGAGCCACGCCTTCAAGCAGCAATTGAGATTTGAGCAAAGGAAAAAGATAACAGCTTTGAGTGTGAGGTATTTTCCTTGGGATTGAGTCGCCATCATCTTTAGAGTCTTGTGCATTTTATCTCATGCATTTTGGATGTGTTTTGAGTGAGTTGTGAGCTGATTAGTGAAGTCTAGGGTTGCTGGTCTGTTATTACAGTCTTAGAAGAATGCAAATTTGTGTGAAATCTGAGTCTAGATAGGCTTGTGGAGTATTGAGGAAGTCTGATTTATCTTGCAGCATTGAGGAATTTGAATTATTGAGCTTTGACTAATATTCTATCATATTGTAAGCTGATTAGTAGTACTAACAACACTTCTCCTCTTTATCTTTCATTTTCTCTATTGTACTTCCCACTGAATAAGTGGAAGAGGCTGGCTTGCCGCCTATTTACTTTTAGTTATTAGTTTAGGGACCCTCTGACCATATGCTCGCCATCACTCGACACCATTCTTGGTTAGGGTTACTTCAATTCATCATGCATTGATCCTTTGACCATATGCTCGTCTGCACAGGCGCATTCTTGGTTAGAGTTCCTTTCCAGTGCATCTGCATTAGATCCTCTGACCAATGCTCACACCTTGCCCACATCGAGATCCTGGTGTACATTCTGGTTAGAGTTACCTTCTGCATCGTTTTGGGTTTAGAGCTAACCTTAATGGGTGTGTGTTGTTGTAATTACATTGTGAAAAAACCAAAAAAATTGGTCCGGTTCATTACATCTTAGCGGTGAGTGCGTTGTGGCATCTCATCACCTGTACTCTTCACGCTGAGGTTGGCCCAATAAAACATGGTGGGCCACTCGTCCTCGATCTCCCCCATCTGTTGCAATTGGCCCCAGTGGCTGGCCAACACCTGTTGGCGAATGGTGTCTAGTAGCAACCCTATGGCATGTTGCGTCATGTAGAAAGCTTTTTGTCGAAGACATAAACTCGCTTATACATTCTAAGAGTCCCGATGCCCAATTGTATACAACACTTGTAGATAGCCCGATCATCAAACTAATCATCCATACGGCGATGTCGGATGCTCTGCTCACACTCGTGAGCTTGCTCTTAATCAGGTCCAACACGCACTTCCACTCGGTGTTGTCGAGGAAACTTTTCTGTAGTGAAAGATCCCTTACCAATTCTACCTTGAATTTTTCAGTTTTGCCCTCTTGCCATAATGTCAAACAGTTGCCTTGCATGGTCTGATTTGGTTTTGCTGATTGTTTGTTTGAGTTTCATTGCTTATTTTTTCATTGCAAAATCATAGAGGAAAGCATAGAAATGAAGAGAACTATTGCATAAGTGAAAGACAACAATTGCAACTCAATAGAACCCCTTTTTTCAACTATATCAGATCTGATTACAAGTTTTAGAGGTCTGATATACATTATATCAGACTGTAACAACAGTCTAAAACCCTTATATAATGCAATATTTGACTACCCAAAATGATAAACACATACCCAGATGTATAGCTCCAATTGTAGCTTGATTATTGAAGTCAAAATCATGAATCACTTCGCTGTTACAACTACAAATGGTATGGCTGAAAATAATGATAAAAATCACCAATATGCTGGAAATAATGATAAAAATCAGGAACATCAACCTTTTACTAGACCCTAGGTGCCTCCCAAAATACCCAACAAGCAGCCTTGATCAAAACTCCATGAATAAGGTATTGAATCAAAGATAAATTGTTGTCGTGGAAGAATATGCAATAAAAATCAAATACCCATGTGCCTTAGCTGCCGTAAACTATCAAAATCTGCAATTATTTTTTGATAACTCCCTGCTGCAGTCCATTTTAAGTGCAAATTAACCTGTAATGAAGTCCAATGATGCCCAAATGGAAACCCATAGTAGATTTCTTTGTTCTGTGAACTGGGTTTTCATCTAATCCACTATCCTCCAAGGGATTTTGTCCTCATAAGACCTGTATGCTGCTGAAACCCTCTTCCAAGAGCTCAAACCTGCAATTGCTTTTGTAAAAATGAGAATAGAATGCTCAAAAAGGAGCCCAACGCATTGCTCTATAACCTCCATGAGCTTTTTTAAATAAAAAACAATAAAATAATCCTCCTTGAGGGTCTTTCCTCATTAAAAGAAAAGGGCCACTTTTTAAAAACAACTTGAGTTGCTAGGATGGGGGCACTTTTCACTATTCACCTTATGATTTTCAGTTACTATTCACCTTTTACTAATCCATCAGAGCAAACCTTAATATTTTCACTTTAGCCCTGGATTCATCAACTGAACTCCAAATTGAAAGGCTCATAAGGCTCCCAGCTAACTCCACAACCCTCGGTTGGGTCCCCTAACCATTTTGTTGACCTACGAGAACTCTAATAGTAGGCCAACCTGCGCTATGGATTGAGCTGTCTAAGGAAGGGACATTACATGTAGCCCCCTGTTCCCGACACTCCAAATGTTGTCCCTCTCCTGCTACATCAAGTTTGACCTACAGACTCTCGCTACCAAGGCCTCCTTCTGCTTAGTCAATTTTCCATAAGGCTTTGTAGGTGCAATCTCTTGAGAGGGAATCCCAAAAACCCTTGTAAACTCTGGTGGCTACCATACTATAATTTGGCAGCCTCTGTGAATTTACGTGCATTTGTGTTCGTGGCTCCGCAATAGTTGGTCAACATTTGCGCAAGTACGACTCCAACTC
>VDFB02208546.1:0-12300 GCA_007258455.2 Sequoia sempervirens | reverse complement strand
CTCAATTGTTTTAGCTTTTCCACATTCTTAAATTTTGAATTGACTTGGATTGTCGGTTTCAGTGATAATCAATAGGTGGAATTGTTTGAAGAAGATTCTTGAAAGAGGTAATTCCGTTATGAACTTTTTTCACCTGCACTGTGATGTAAATCACTTCAATTTCATGAACAACTTCAATTTCATGAACAGTCTTTTTCAATTCAGATAGATCAGTGATTTAATAAATTTAACAAATGCAGGTAAATGGCTTGCGTAATAAGAGGAATACGATTGCTTACCAATTTGCTTATGGAAAGCATAAAATTTTTTGATGATGAAGTTGCAATTTCTGATGAAGAAGCCACAAATATTTTGGGATCGGTCAGTGAAGGAATAAATTGCGATGCTGAGAATGTGTGCGCCATATGCCTGGATCCCTTGGAAAATACTTGTGATGATATGAAACAGTTGCCATGTAATCACATATATCATTACAGTTGCATCCTCAAATCAACCAAAATTAAAAATAGTTGTCCCTTATGTCGTGGGAAATACGACTCCAGGGAAAGAACATAAAGATATAACGTGGAAATTACTGTAATTTGAGGGTGATGTATCTTGATCAAAATAATCGGATATTCCAAGGGCGACACTATTTTTGAAAACAAATAGAAATGATTTCTTTTTAAATTAGGGAAATCAGTAATGTATAATATATCAAAAATTATCATGCTCTAAACTAACCATATTTTGCTCCACTAGAAGACATGACTACCTCCGCTGAGAGTGGGGTTTGAGGGTTTTCTTCAGTTCAAATGTGGATGGTAGCTACCTCTTGTTTACTCTTATCTCTAATCATAATTCCTAGATTTTGGCATAATTGTTGGTTTTTAGCTCTGATGATGTTCGACTACTTTCTGTATTTTGTCAAGGGGTTTCGGCTTTTGTAAATGTTTCATTGTTTTGTCTCTGATATGTTCTCTATAGCAGTAATGCCTTCAAATGCTCTGACGTATGTATATCTACTTATATATGTGGATGTTCTTATGTATGCACACCCATCTATGTGTATAAGTTTCTAACTATCTATTTACACACATACACACAAAATAATATACTTGATATTTAACTTTTCTTAGGAAATATGTGTGCCTTCTACTGAATCTATCATCATGTACATCTAAATAAAAAATCCTTAATGTTTTGATTAACATAAAATGGGAAGGATCCAAACCCATAACAGATCAGCCATAGAGGCAAAAGGGACTAGGAAATAAAAAAAAATCTCACAAGAAGTGAGATAGAAAGAAATAACAAACCAATAAAATCTCCCAAGAAGAGAGACAAGAACCAACTACAAGGAGAACAAGACCAAAAATGCTTTTTATCAGAGTATTTTAAGCAAAAAATAGTTTTGGAAGGATCTGAAACCGCTAGAAAGGAGAATGAAAGCAATTTGAAACCAAATTTCATCAAAGGCTTTAGAATAGGGGCAAGGCTAGAAAATTTCCCACCACTATCTAAATCAACAAGAGCATTCATGAGCATAACATCCATGTGTCTTTTAAACTTTTGAGGAGTACCTTTTCCCTCAATAGAGTGTGTCGAACCTAGATCCAAAACCTGCAATAACACAAGAAACCAACAACAAATTAGATTGAAAGCAAGTTAGAACATAAATTCCTCAAGAAATTCATTTGAATGCAAAAGAAGAGGAATGAAATGAAGAACAAAACAAACTTGAAACAAAAATATCAAATCCTATTCTAAAACAAAGCAAACTCTTAATCTCTTGAGGGAGTTGGTGCCAATTTGATGTGAAAATTGGGCCTTTCCCAACTCCAATGATGTGATGAAGATGCTTGATGAAGGATGAATGCTTGTAGTGATGACTTCAATGGATCTCCATGTTGAAATCTAGAAAAATCCTAACTATGCTTGGATGAAATTGATGATAAGTTGCTAAGGATTTGAGTATAATAACATTGCTCCAATTTTGGATGCCAAATACAATAGAGGAGCTCTCTATTTATAGAATGACAAGTTGAAAGAATGCTCAAGATAGAGCAATGTGGAACTAAATTTCATCCAATGGCAAAGTGCCACTTGTACAAATGTGAATGGGCCAAGGATGTGCAAGTTTTGAAGAATGTGTCAATAAATGCATATATTTGAATTTTGAATTTGTTGAAATGACATGCAAGAGGGAACCTGGAAGAATGCATTGAATGCCACTTGGCTCAAGAAAAAGGACTTGATAGGTGGAGAAAATTCCTTGTTGGAAGGACTCATCCCACTTGGATTTTGAATTCAAACTTGGGGAATATTCCATTTTTATGCCATGTTGATGGAAAATGGAGATTTAATAAATCAATTAAATCTATTTTCATGTGCAAGTGGGAAAAGCTAGAGGATGGGACATGAGGAGAGATTAAATTAATCAAAGTTAATTAATTTAATGGGAGATTAGGGGATGTGGCATATTTGACTTAGATTTGTGGATTTAAATAAATCAAAATGAGAGGAATGTAATTATAAGGATAGTTAAATAAATATTTTTTATTTATTTAACTAAGTAAGGTGAATGTTAGATTAAATTAAATGTTAATTTATTTAAATTAATAGGATGATATTTAGAGATTTAATCAAAAGTGAATTATTTAACTAAATAGAGATAATTAACTCAGGCTGATTGATTTAATTAACAAAAGAGAAAGACTTAATTGAATAAATGATTTATTCAATTAAGGGAGGAAAATTGATGAATTTAATCAGATAAGTATATTTGATTAAATGGTTAGACCGAGGGATGATTCAGGATGAAATGATGTTAGTGATTAGGATCAGATGTCCAACATTAATCAGTACATTTTACGTGTCTACAGAGTGATCCAACTCTTTCTTATCTTCTACAAGGATTAGATGAGGACAACCAATCCTTTCCTCTTCTATTTCTGGACAACACCTGCTTCTCAACCTCGGGCCGGGGGCCAAAGGAGTTCTTCTTACCATGAAGATCTTGGAACAAAAAGAAAAAAGGCCATGTATTGTGAAAGTGGAACCCTCAAGAGTTTTCATATTGAAGATTCTTCTCGTAGACCCCAAGCTTGGAACACAACTTCACATAGTTCGGTAGCTCAAAACCAACCTAAATGCACACACCAAATTTAGCATAATGAAATCTCGTTCTAAATTTTTTGACACTATCAATGGTAATAAATTGGTCAATGGCATCAACAATATCTCAAATAATACCTTTATACTAGAATTTCAAGGGGAGCTCTAGGAGACAAACCCAGATTGGATTCAAATTAACTTTGATAGCATTGAAACTAGTAGACCATCTTTTGAGGTGAAGAAAATTCTTACCATAAAACCAAGGGTCATCTTCAATAACATAGGATCAACCTTCATTGGATTTGAAGGAGAATAAAAGAAACTCGTTCATCAAGGCCTTCACACTCAACATCCCTAAAGAAACCCAACAATTAAAATCCAATTTGTGAATCAAATCAATGCTAATTAGGTCTATGACCAAGGAATCTTCCAATAAGAGAAGACTACAAGCAGCATTAGCTCTATCCACCCACTCATCAGGAAGAGAAAGAACAGAAGTCTGAGTGTCCAAAGAGTGGGAGACCACCACAATACCATCATCCACAAACTCCAAATGGAAATGAAACCCCTTACTGAGGCCCAAGCCATGGCAAGGAGAAAGCATAGTAGCCTCGTCACTCAAGCCTGAACTAGAACAAACATTGATGTAAGCCCTACCATTTAAAAATTTTGGGTTCCCTTTGTTCAAAGGTGGGATCTCATTATCCAATATAGAAACCACACAATACAAATATTTAGAACCATTGAGCAAGGAGAGGACCCAAGATCCAATCTTTTACCCTAAAAAAGCTAGGAGAGAAGCGAACCTAGTTTCTCCTACTGATTATTGGTAGCACCAACACAAGAATCTACCAGATCAAGCTCTAGAGAAGGTAAAGGAGAGGGTGACATTGAAGAGAGGAAACCCCTCCATGGACCAAAGATAGAGGGAACAAGGAGCATCCAAGGTTTGAATAAGCATAAGGGAAGAGGCAAAGCATAACCATCTAGCCTCAAGAAGAATGTCTAACAAGAGTTCCTCATCAAATTCAACACCTTCAAAATCCACACCCTCCACCTCAACCAAGTTAGCCAAATTCTCTCCATCGTCCCCATCAAGCCAATCATCTCCCCCATTAGCTTGGCCATTTTTCTACCCATCACGACCATTTTGTAGCAAGAAAGAAAAAATGCCAATGGAGTAATCATCCCCTTCACCTTCATCTAGATCATTCTCTCCATTGATATTGTTTCCATCACTAACTCTTAGGTTTTTTATCACAACCAATGTGTCAGATTAGTTGCAAATGGGAAATTGATTTTGACAACAAATCATTAATGTTACATGGACTCTTAGAAAACCTTTATAAATTTAGATGTGGTTATTTTATCTCATTTATTTCAATACAACATATATCTAAAATTATTACAAAACCATGTTTCCATGCAACCATATTGATGTTTTTCCTAAATCATATCACAATAATATGTAACCTATAACCTTCTTTTTCAATACAAACTAAAAAGATATAATATGAATATTTAAAAATATTTTAAAACATCTAATAAAAGATATGATAAATCATATAATATTAAGAGAGCAATGGAGAATAAAAAACTTTTTAAGCCATATGAACACCAATATTATGTGGAGAAACCCTTTCAACAAAAACATCCATCATTAAATAGATATTAAGATTATACTAATCTCAAGAAGATTACACAAATAAAAACCACTCAATCTTCTTTAGTCTAACAAAATTGTATATACTTGGCAGCACTTCACTTTCATAAACATTTATAACCTCTATCTCATACACTTGATATATAGAGTACAAAAAGATAAATAAAACCGCAAGTGAATTCAGTAAACTAGTTGCTACCAAAAGAGAGAAAACCATACCCCACTGTGCATTTCAACATCTACCCGTGATATAAACCAAATAATGTTAACATATTTAACCCCATAACTTCTAATAGCTAAGACTAGTACACCACGATAAAGATGAAGCTAACACAGATATTGGCATATACCCCATTTGTCCAATCTCATAAATATGGTGTCCCTTTTTGTGTTTTGGCCTATCTCTACCCATCATTGATATTCAATATGATAATTCCTAAATAGGTCTTGTTAAATCCATGTTGAATGTTGTGATTGTCCTCCTATATATCCTATTTGTGTACCTAAGTATCTCAAGGTTGAAAAATTTATGAGGATTAAAGTTGTTTGTGTTTGTTTTTGTCATTTGTTGGATTTTCAAGGCTTAACTCTAATAGAATTCTTTCCCTTTATTCTTGTTCTATCATATTTCATGTAAGTCTTTTATTCCTTTTATGATTTCAAAATTCTCCTTACATGGGTACCTTGTAATGACTTTGCTTGAGTTGTGGGAAAAATACCCCTCTTGTTTAAGATGCTTTACATAGAATTTTACCCCTTCTATAAATCTAACCCATCTATCTTGTTCGGAGTCTCTGCCTCCATGTTGAATAAAAGAAGAAGCCTACAAAACAAAGAAAGGAGGAGATAGGGCTCAAACAATAAAAAAATATTAACATCCCATATCTAATTCAACACATTTTTTGTGCTTTCCTTTGCATGTTTGCAACTATTCAATCATAGACCACCTCAATTCTGATTTTCAACCAATCAAATAAAATAGAAGAATGAAAAATTGGATGCAAAAGCTTGTTAATCCTCTCACTAATAAATCAAGGGCAACAACTAGGAACCCCATTGATTGTTTATTCATTAAAGCCTATTGAGAAAAAAGCAGTCTTTATTTGCACCTTCAACAATAAATTGTCTAATTTATCTTAATTTTTAAGTGTAATAGGTGCAAAGATATATCCCTTTCCAGATGTCTATTTATAAGTGTAATAGACATCCCAAGAAGGATATATCTTGACAATTTTTATATAAGTTTTTAAGAGAAATATTTACTAGTAAATTTCTAATAAATTTTGTATAAGTTTTTAAAAGTTATATTTGCTAGTAAATTTCTAATAAATATAAGAACATATATATAAGCTTGTTAACAAAAGAAACTACACTAAATTAATCTCAATTTTTTAAATAAAAAATTATTAAAAAAATACATAAATATTATATTTAAATTCATCCATAATCTCAAAAAGATTTCAATTCTAATTTTTAAATCTATTTCTCACATATTAATTTCTTTCAACTATTTACAATACTTACTAAATAATTTAAATGACTAATTTAAAAATATGATTTATATTATGAATAAAAAAGAATTGAAAAACTAAAAGAAAATAATAAATTATAAGTAAAATAATATATATCTTTAATTTGTCACATGCAACTCCATACCTAATTTTCTAAGCTGCTAAAGATAAATGGTGTTAAAGCGAAACTAATCTCGAAATTTGTTGAAATACTAATTTTTAAAATCCATCTATTTATTTACTGTTAAAAATAGTTTGTAGAGTGTTTTTCCAACATTTGCTACTTTTGTTTTGATAAAACTAGATGATTTACTGCTTGCAAAAAAAATTTAATAAAAAGAAAAAGATTTCATTTTTGTTGAGTAAGTTTTGTTATATTTAATATTACCATTTGATGTGCAAACAATTAGTTAAAATATTTGCAAAACCAATTAAACAAAAATAGATATTTTCAAAAAAACACAATATAATTGAAAAGCAACATTTTTATAGAATTACACATGATAAGTTATTAACAAATATGAAAATAGAAAAAAATAATTTTTAATCTAAAAATAGTTACACAGCTTTTCTTTTTATAGCATAGTTTGTACACAAATACATTACTAATATCCTCCATTGACAATCTCAATTGTTTTAGCTTTTCCACATTCTTAAATTTTGAATTGGCTTGGATTGTTGGTTTCAGTGATAATCAATAGGTGGAATTGTTTGAAGAAGAGTCTTGAAAGAGGTAATTCCGTTCTGAACTTTTTTTACCTGCATTGTGATGTAAAGCACTTCAATTTCATGAATAGTTTTTTTCAATTCAGATAGATCAGTGATTTAATAAATTTAACAAATGCAGGTAAATGGCTTGCATAATTAGAGGAATACGATTGCTTACCGATTTTCTTATGGAAAGCATAACAATTTTTGATGATGAAGCTACAATTTCTAATGATGAAGCCACAATTTTTTATGTAGAAGCCGCAAAGATTTTGGGATCGGTCAGTGAAGGAATAAATTGTGATCCTGAGAATGTGTGCGTCATATGCCTAGATCCCTTGGAAAATACTTGTGATGATATGAAACAGTTGCCATGTAATCACATATATCATTACAGTTGTATCCTCAGATCAACCAAAATTAAAAATAGTTGGCCCTTATGTCGTGGGAAATACGACTCCAGGGAAAGAACATAAAGATATAACTTGGAAATTACTGTAATTTGAGGGTGATGTATCTTGATCACAATAATTGGATATTCCAAGGGCGACACTATTTTTGAAAACAAATAAAAATGATTTATTTTTAAATTAGGAAAATCAGTAATGTATAATATGTCAAAAATTATCATGCTCTAAACGAACCATATTTTGCTCCACCAGCGGACATGGCCGCCTCCGCTGAGAGTGGGGTTTGAGGGTTTTCTTCAGTTCAAATGTGGATGGTAGCTTCCTCTTGTTTACTCTACTCTCTAATCATAATTCCTAGATTTTGGCATAATTGCTAGTTTTTGGCTCTGATGATGTTCAAATTTCATTTTTGTATTTTGTCAAGGGGTTTCTCCCTTTTGTAAATTTTCAATTATTTTTTCTCTAATCTTCTGTGCGCAATTCCTTGAATTCCTCCTAGATGTGCATAATGTAAATCATTTCTTGAATGAATACAAGAGCTACAAGCAGTAGCCAGAAATCTTCTACTGCCAAGGTGGCAGCTTCAAGAAACTGCGGATTGGATTGGAGTTTTGAGTTATTGTGTGATGAATGTCAATGCCCTATTTCAAAACAAAGAAAGGAGGAGAGAGGGCTCGAACAATAAAAAACTATTAACATCCCATATCTAATTCAACACATTTTTTGTGCTTTCCTTTGCATGTTTGCAACTATTCAATCATAGACATCACCTCAATTCTGATTTTCAACCAATCAAATAAAATAGAAGAATGAAAAATTGGATGCAAAAGCTTGTCAAGCCTCTCACTAATAAATCAAGGGAAACAACTAGGAACCCCATTGATTGTTTATTCATTAAAGCCTATTGAGAAAAAAGCAGTCTTTATTTGCACCTTCAACAATGAATTGTCTAATTTATCTTAATTTTTAAGTGTAATAGGTGCAAAGATATATCCCTTTCCAAATGTCTATTTATAAGTGTAATAGACATCCCAAGAAGGATATATCTTGACAAATTTTATATAAGTTTTTAAAAGAAATATTTGCTAGTAAATTTCTAATAAGTTTTATATAAGTTTTTAAAAGTTATATTTGCTAGTAAATTTCTAATAAATATAAGAACATATATATAAGCTTCCTAACAAAATAAACTACACTAAATTAATGCCAATTTTTTAAATAAAAAATTATTAAAAAAATACATAAATATTATATTTAAATTCATCCATAATCTCAAAAAGATTTCAATTCTAATTTTTAAATCTATTTCTCACATATTAATTTCTTTCAACTATTTAAAATACATAATAAATAATTTAAATTATTAATTTAAAAATATGATTTATATTATTAATAAAAAAGAATTGAAAAAGTAAAAGAAAATAGTAAATTTACAAGTAAAATAATATACATCCTTAATTTGTCACATGCAACTCCATACCTATTTTTTTAAGCTACTAAAGATAAATGGTGTTAAAGCTAAACTAATCTCAAATTTTTTTGAAATACTAATTTTAAAAATCCATCTATTTATTTACTGCTAGAAATAGTTTGTACAATTTTTTTCCAACATTTGCTGCTTCTTTTTATAAAACTAGATGACTTCGAAATACTAATTTTAAAAATCCATCTATTTATTTACTGCTAAAAATAGTTTGCCCAGTTTTTTTCCAACATTTGCTGCTTTTTTTTTTCATAAAACTGGATGACTTTACTACTTGCAAGATTTTTTTAATTAAAAGAAAAAGATTTCATTTGGGTTGAGTAAGTTCTGTTATATTTAATATTACCATTTGATGTGCCAACAATTAGTTAAAATATTTGCAAAACCAATTAAACAAAAATAGATATTTTCAAAAAAACACAATATAACTGAAAAAAAAAACATTTTTATAGAATTACACATGATAAGTTATTAAAAAATATGAAAATAGAAAAAAAAAAATTAATCTAAAAATAGTTACACAACTTTTCTTTTTATAGCATAGTTTGTACACAAATACATTACTGGAGGACTTATCAAATATGAAAATAGAAAAAAAAAAAAAAATTAATCTAAAAATAGTTACACAACTTTTCTTTTTATAGCATAGTTTGTACACAAATACATTACTGAATATCCTCCATTGACAATCTCAATTGTTTTAGCTTTTCCACATTCTTAAATTTTGAATTGGCTTGGACTGTCGGTTTCAGTGATAATCAATAGGTGGAATTGTTTGAAGAAGAGTCTTGAAAGAGGTAATTCCGTTCTAAACTTTTTTCACCTGCACTGTGATGTAAAGCACTTCAATTTCATGAACAGTCTTTTTTCAATTCATAGATCGGGTGATTTAATAAATTGAACAAATGTAAGTTGTAACGCCTGTCATGCAACCCAGAGAACATAGGCAAAGCAAACAATTTTTTTTTTTAAGCATTACAATTGAACATACAAGAAACCTTAACCATAAACATATAACACATTACATTACACTAGTACACTTAATCCTCTGGGGAACGCGAGGTTACATGACAAACAACTAACAATGAAACAAAGATAACAACAACACTATTCACTACTTATAGCTATACTCAATGATCACACAAGCTACAAGAAAAGATAGAAGTGATTTACTATCTTGGCAATAGAGTCTACTTACTTAGGTCAGCTTAACATACCTCTTAGATTCCATTTTATCAACCAGTCCTTGCTCCCAATGCCTATACCTGCAAGGTCTACATGACTTGGCACACACATTAGATCAAAGATAGTTAACACATGATCACTAAGAGAAACTATATAAATCAAGATAGTTTTACGTTAACGGAGATAAACGACAAGACTCAAACAAGACTCAGAAGAACAGTCCTAGGGGCCCGACCTAATGCCTCGGGAGCTCATCACTCGATGGCCTTGCCTACGTATATAATTCGCAGAGGCACCGTAGTTCGACAACTTGAGTTGCTCCAACTCATTGACTGACCAACCAAAGGTTCACTCATAAGATATTCAAGGAGGAATCTACCCCAACACAAAAGTAACACAACAACACAAATACACACTAACCTCAATCCTCTATGCATAAGCATTATATGACCCATACAAAATTACATACTAGAGGAGTGGGTATGCAACCCTTTCTAGGGTCCATCACCCCAGACAGTTTCTTAGGCGGCTGCCACCCACTCAGGTGAAGCCGAAGACTAAAGAACTAGGAAGCATAATCTTGCAAAAATAAAATAAAAATAGCCTACTCCAATATTTATTCATCCTTGCAAAAGAAAGGTCACAAGGCATAACAACAGTAGCCATTAACGACTTGCTTTCACAATGTAGCCAAATCTAGAATAAGGGGGAACATGCTTACATTGCCAAGACGGTTCCACCTAGCTTTTTAATTAATGTTTACTTAATCATTTAAATTTCTACTTTCACCCACAAGGAAATGATTTCTATATATCCTTTTATATATATATACATCTATGTATTTATATACCTATAAATATATACACACGTATATAATATAGTGAATGTATAAACACAAATATGCAAATACATATATATATTTACCATACACAATATTTAAACAAATTATCAAAGATATATATATAACCATGAAATAAACTAAAAATAAAACCACGAAATAAAATCAGCTCAACAGAATCATTAGAGATCATTCATTATTCCAACATGAACATGCAATCACCACCACAAAATCCACTTCCGCAACTTTCCAAAATCAAATATAAATACATCCTTTCCCCATTTAAAGGTTACTGAGTCCTCTATTCATTAAATCACAACTATTTAAGTTAACAACCTACCACTCCACTTTAAACAACTTACCCAAATTAAAGCCCTATCATCTCAAGTAACGATCTCTAAAAGTAACCCTAACAACATTCCACTTTTACTAACACATCGAATCAAAAGCAATAAAATTCAAGAACAATTAAAATCACCTTATAAGTTTAACTAAAACATAAATATATTATAAGTCTCAAGAATATTACACGCACCATTTTAGTAATTGTTACTTTCTACTTCTATTCCTAATATCAATTCATTCAATAGAAAAGATTCAAAAGAGTAAATCTCCACATCAATTCATCCTTTTTAATTAATTCCATAGTTATCTAAAAGCTCTTTTATTCGACCCAAAACTTCATTTTATTAATATACCAATGCACTAGCGAAGCTACATAAAACATAATATCTAACTAACCAAAATATATGTTTACCCAAACAGTAGTACACTATACTACTAACATAATCAAGTGATAAAGTTAAACTAACATAATCAAAATGATAATTTTCAAAGAATATTTAACTCGTCATTTTATTATATCCTATCGTGCATTGAGAACCACTAAGGAAACATTACTTTTTAAAAAAGGTCATTTAAAGAGCTCCAAAAGAAGCCCCAAGACAGCAGTGAATTACCATAACGAATACCATAGCACAAGCGGTCTCAGCAGCAACAAAAGACAATAAAAGCGGAGACCAGTGGCGCCAAAGTTGAGATACATTGGCTTAGCGAATGAAGGAAGCCGGGTATTTCCGATTCAAGACTTTACGAACTGCTTGGTGTCAAATTACCCACATAAGGCATGATAAAGAATACCAAAAGAAAATAGAAACGCCAACAATTGTCTACGATTGAATTATATGAGGTCAAACACTCAGCAGTGCATGCCAAATGAAATAGAACACTATGAAGGGCATCAAATATTAAACAAGAACCATATCCAGCGACAGTAAGCAAGAAAGCACATTCTAAACAGTTTGCTCTCACACATGGTGTTTCTAATCTGACTTCCAAGAAGAACAAACAGCGGACATAAAACCAACATGAACAATTTGAAAAAGAAGGCACAAAGGTAACAAGCC
>VDFB02208545.1:0-25388 GCA_007258455.2 Sequoia sempervirens | reverse complement strand
AAAGACTTCTTGCCCTTGTTCTTCTGGGGCACGAAAGATTTAGAAGAGGTTTTGTTGTCAAGTGTGGAGAACTCCATGTCTCTAGCTCTAGTGATCGCATCCTGTAGGGAATTGGTTTTGAAGGCCTTGATCCATCCATGAAGGGGTTCGGATAAACCCTCAATGAAGAGCATAACCAATCGCTGCTTTGAAATATTTGTCACCATGATTGCCAACCGCTGAAAATCTGAAATATAAGCATCCACTGAGCCACTCTGCTTAAGTTGTGCTAACTCTCTGAAATGAAGTTCATGATCCTTCTGATCAAATCTGTCTATTAGTTTTTGTGTAAACTCCAAATAGGATGTGATATTCGCATGTCCCAATGCGACGAGACCATGATACCACCATTCATGCACTTCACCATCCAAATGTAGAGTAGCATATTTAATGGCTTCGGACTCCAGTATAGGATTAAGCTGTAGGTAAGTGTCCAACTTCTGGACCCAAGCTCTAGCCGTACATTTACTTGACCCATCAAAGGAAGGGATTACAAGTTTCCCAACCTTTCACTGCAATTCTTGATTTTGCTGCCCTATGTTATTGTTTCTTGGCCTATTCCTGTACTTGGTGCAAAAATCCCCTAGTGACATAGCTGCATGAAATTCATCCCCTAGAGTTTGATATTCCCTAAAATATTCTGCGAAACCTTCTTCTTGAGCTTGTTGCCCCTGGGTTGCAGCACCATGTTCCCCCAAGAATTGAGGCATTAGAGGTCTTGGTGTCACCCTGCTAGCTGCCCTAGCATTGCTCTGGGCTATATCATTATTATTCTGTCCACCATTATGCCCATTCTAACCATTATTGCCATTATTTCCGTTGTTTCTACCACCAACAAGTTGCTGTACAACTTGTGCTATTTGTTGTGCTAGTTCATGTTGACCTCTTGCTAGGTCATTCAAAATATGTTGGGTGCTACCCTCAGGTATTTCTTCTCTATCCCCCATGAATTCATATGGTCCCAACCCTCTTCTCAATCTCCTATAATGGATGTTAAGTGGGTTGATATCGGGGATGTCCTCGTTCATAACCCAACACTACACATAGGCTGGCAGGAATGTGTTGGGTGAAAATTATGTAATCAGCTTTTCGATAGATTACACAACTTGGACTTCAGCCACAACTATGTGAGATGTAAATCTCTCCTCTCGGAAAGGGTAGGTGCCCTTCTTACTGCTAACAGAAGCGATAGTAAAACAAACAAGTAATTACAAAATGTACACAAAACTTACGAAGTGGGGGGGGGTGTGTTACATTCATCCTTCTCTCTTTTTTCAGAGAAGATGTTTACAATGCTTCACTGTTGGAAGTTCACAATTCTTAACAACTTGAAACGAACAACTAGCAATAATACCAATACCTCTATCTTGTCAAAGCAAAGCATAGAGATACCAGAAGTAATTAACAATAGACAAATAAAGTAAAAGGGAAAGCTCACGAAGGCACAAAGTCATTCCGTAGCTTTATCAATGTTGGATCTGTGAAGAGTGTACCGTTTGTTACGTTAGAAGCACAAAGTCTTCTTAGACGTAGCAACTCCTCGAACAGCATGAACAATTACAAGCACAAAGTCTTGTAGATTATCCAACCAAAGTATCAAATAGCATGAACGATTACAAGCACAAAGTCTTGTAGATCATTCAACAAAAGTATCCAAGAGCATGAACGATTACAAGCACAAAGTCTTGTAGATCATTCAACCGAAAGACAAACAAAAACACAAATGTAAATCCAAACAATAGATGCAACACAAAGTTTACATAAATCACTTGGAGTCCTTCAGATTTCTCAAGCTAATCACCACCAAATAAGATCAATTCACAAAAGTATCGAATCCAATGCAAAGTTTGGTTTGCAATCCTCTTCTTTATTGATCAAATTCCATTCACAAAGCATGAACGCAAAGTTTCACAATTTTGCTTCAAAAAGGGCAGCACTTTGTTGCAAAATACTAAAAGATAAATTTACAATGAAAATCCCTCACATTATATAGAAAGAGGGATGAGCAAAATTAGGAAACTGATTGAGGAAAATAAGGAAAGTTAGGTGAGCGATTTTAGAAGATCTCACCTAACTTTGACCAAAGTCAAAGTGTAATTTGTTTTCAAAATATTACATCTTCGAGCTTGGTGTAATTACAATTTACAAAAAGACATTCGAAAATGTCAAGAAATATTTACAAGATGCATAAAGGGATGCACCGAAAATGTCTAACACTGGAGAATAGGAAGCTGCTTCATGTTTCTTTGCCTTGGGCGCGGAAGTCTTCATATTTCCTCCTAGTCTCCTACACAAATTTCTCATCTGGACCAACGGTGTAATCCACAATGGTGTGAATTCTCGTGATCGATCTCATGGCAGATGAGTGAACCTTCTTGCACCTGTCAAGATGCGTTTTCAGGTTATCCAATGTGAGCCTTGTATCACAAATGATGTTCAGTGAAGCTTCTGAGAAGTCTGAACTATCAATCAATTTCATGATGGCTTCTTTGTAGATCTGAGATATTTCCGTGGCCGGCAAGAAGATACGATTTTCCTCAAGAAGTTGACCAGGCAACTCTTTGATACCTTTTTCAAGAATAGCGCGATGCCCTTCGACATCTTCCTGTACTTGGTGGAGATCTTCCGTAAGAGATTGAATTACTTGAATTCTATGTTTCAAGGATTCTCTTACCTCAACGAACTTTTCTTTGTCAGGAATTACCCCAACCTCCACCAATTTACTGAGCTTTACCTGTTTCATCTCCGACCATGACAACAGTTATTTTTCCATGTCTCAGCGCTCCTGGGAAAGTACACTTTTTTCTTTATCAAGCTCTGTGGTGAGCTTGGCCAACAAGGTAGTTTTCTCGTCTGCAGCCATTATAATCTGAGATCCGTGTTCAATGATCTTCTCAACAAAATCAACACGCCTTTGAGGCAAACTTCTCAAAATTTCATAACTAGGTCTTCAATATTTACCAAATGCTCGGCCAAGTTGTAGTATTACTTGGAGAACCTCAAGAAGTCACTTTGCATAACAGTTGGCATAATGCTCTCGCCTTTGTTTATACATATTGGCGAGCTTGTTCTTTATCCAGCCTTTCCACCAAGATATTCAGTGACTATGCGATCGCTTTTGGTGGATCTTCATTGGTAACCTTGCTAAGTCGGATTCCTCGTCATCGTAGTCTTCCATATTGACAGGTCACCTTCTTTCATGGTATGCCACTTCCGCGATACTTGTACGTGACTTATCAACATTCAGCCTGAGTATACTTTGCCTTTTCTTCCTTTAGCCTTTTGAAGGACTATCTCTCTAAGTCGAATTCTCCGAACGAAATTCTCATTTGCTTTTTCCGCTCGGTACCTCTGGAGATACAGCTGGTAAAGAAAACAAGGTGAACTTCGATTCACCGGCCAATTCAGTCAGCCATTGTTACTTTGAAGTTATTGCTACCGGCCCGGGGTTACCATGGGTATCGTGGACAATAGGAGAAGTGTCAGCCATCATTGCCTTTGCAGGTTGGCAATATTTGAGCTGAGATCACGCATTGACTCATTCATGAAAACGCATTGGAATTCATTTCTAAGGATATCATACGCTGGCTAAGACGTGCTAGAATGGACCTATTGGAGTATTTTTGACAAGATGTCGCAACCCGTGATGGGATGCTTGTCACCGGCGAGAATGCTTAGGTTGATGCCGCAGGAATAGTGGATACCTCAGCTGCAGGAATGCATGTAGTAGGGATAGGTGACGAAGGAACAGGAGGTGGAGGGGTTCTTGAATTTGGAGGGGTCTGAGGAACATTGGAAGTCACAGGCGATGACGTTTCGAATTTCCTCAACTACATTCTCGAGGAGAAGTAGTTCTTTCTTGATCATGTCTCGTCTGCTGATCACCCTCTGTTCCTCCTCATTCTGTTCACCTTCCGAAATCACCTCTTCAGATCCTTCTTCTTCGAATCTTCGCACTCTTGCCCGCTAAACCTCTCGTGATCGAGTTCCGCTTCTGCTGAATCTTCATCTTCAACGGATTGATCACTTGAAGTTTCTTCTTCATCGAAATCTACCTCCTCTGGAATAGACTTTTTACCTTTAGAGCGAGATGGATTAGATTCCGTGATTTCTGTCTCTGGGACGGACTGGGTATCTTTCTTGCCAACAGTGAACTTGATCCTAGGACCTCTTCGTGAAGAAGTGGGAATGGCCGCTAATTTATTTTTGTTGCGGAGTTCTTGCTGTTGGCGAGCTTCTGCTTCGGATTCCTCTCCTTCCGAGTCTGTTCTGAAACTTTTCATTGCATAACCATGTTTATGTAACCATTCTTCAGTGTTGGCTAGGATTGGCCTCAACCTCTCTCTTATGCTGGTAACTTCTTTCCTAGACCATTGAATTGCAGGCAATGGCCTTTTAGCAATTTCTTGCTCATCATAGATAGCATTCATGATATCACCTGGATCTGCAAAATCCTTTGGTAGGTCAGCAATATCAAGATCTCTGATTTGTTGAACAGTCAACCTGCAATAGTCCATTTTGCGAATGGCTTCTTCATCTCTGCAATCAGCCCAGATGTCCTCAAAACGGTACTTGTGATGATGACCCTTTTGCAATCTTTTTCTGACATCTCGGTAATCAAAATCAAACCTATACCTGTAGGCCTTGATTGTCATGATCTGCATTTCAGCATAAACAGACTTAGACTTTTGTGCAATAGGGATAGTATATCGGCCGATGGTCAGTGGGAACTTGAATCCACGCTTGTGGTTGCTTCTTCGTTCTTTTTGCACTGACATCAACTATCTATATGTTTCCATGAGAACCCACTTATTCGAAGGATAACGTGGTAGCATGTAGGGACAACCAGTGTAGCATCCTACTCTCAAGTAAGTAAACGTTGGGAATTGAAGAAATAGGCATCCAACTTTACTTACCACCTTATACGCCTCATCAGATACTCTCCTTTTTTCAAGAGCTGGATCAAAATTGAAAAGCAAAGGCGCAAAGAAAGCATCTATGACCCGTCTCAAGTGATGAAAACTTTCCTTCAGCTCCAATTGATAGAAAAACCTGTACACAGGTACCATCATCCGATTCCCTTTTGTAGATAGACCTGGGAATTGTCTCATTACAGCCGCCGCGTACACCAGGTAAGAAGTCATATAGAACTTCAATGTAGAAGGAGCATTGATCAACTGCTCATGTATTTCATCACTGATCTGTTTGCCCCAGTCAATATGCACCTTCTGTCTTCTTATGATCCTGATGTATTCATACATCCAATCATGAAAAGTGGATGATTCAGGCAAGCCTTTCACTCTGCTTAGAAATGTGATCATATCTTTGATGTCATCCTTGAAATCACTTCGCAGGAGTCCTTTCGGCCATCTGGAAACAGATGATCTAGGCTTCTTTAACCATTGAGTGTTTATTAAGTGTTTAGCTTTATTGGGATCAACATCAAAGACCTCTTGTGCTTTTGATATAGAAATATCAATGTATTTCTCCATATGAGGAACCTTGAAAACAATGTCAAAGAAGTCAGGGTCGAGTCTCAGAATCTCGTGCCCGGAAGAATCGATCACACTTCTACTTTCTCTGATGTAGTGAGACGCCACCTGAAGAACAAACTCTGTATTATGTGCAGTTGTAGGGAACATTGCCACCAAATGAAGATTGCTGTGTACGATTGCTCTCATTGGATCAGGAAGAGGCTTCGTCTCTGTTTGCTTCGCAAAGTCAACCAAGTCCTGATGACCAACCTTCGTGTCTTTTATTTCTTCCACCTTGGAGGACACTACGGTCGGCGGATAGACACCTTGATATTTGTACTTCATTTTGCCTTTTGCTTTCGAAGAAGACGGAGGTTTACTGGCAGTCATCAAAAACAACTGGAACTTTGATCACTCTGACTTCGAAGATTTTTGAAAAGAGACTGCAAGGTGCGGGGCCAGAACAAACATTAGTCATTAGGAAACATGGGAATGCGCGAAACGAGCAACGATGATGGGAAAGCATGGAGCGGATGACAAGGCAAGCAAAACGATGCACAAAAACGGAAGGAACAAGGTTTAGGAGTGAAATGGTCAGAAATGAAGCTTATCTGGAAAAAATTGGAAAAAGTGTAAGGGCGCCAAAATTCAGCGCCCTTACATTCTGGAAATTTCACTTTTGATGCAGGGGCGCTAAATTTTAGCGCCCTTGCATTTCTCAGAGTTAGATTTTAACTTAACATTTTTAACATGTTATGGCGCTAAATTTTAGCGCTTTAGCATCTTTAGCATATTTGGATAAAACAGATGTAGGGGTGCATGAAAACGGCACTTGGGGTTGGCAAAGTATTTGTTTCATGGAATTACAATTCAAGTTCGTCTCATCACCATTGTGTAAGCATTCAAGAGCTAAAGAAACCCTCTTTCAAAACAAGAGAACTCTTCAATGTGCTTGTGTTAAAACGTGATTGCAAGGGCGACAAAGAAGGAAGCCAACACAAAAACGTTGGAGAGAAACATACTTAAAGAATGACGCGCAAAGAGGAAATGTAAATGAAACGTTTGGAAGAAGAAAGAAAGAATGCGCATTCAAAACAAAATGTGAGGGTTCCATCGCGTGAAAGCAAACAGAAAAACGCGAATGGAGAAAAACGCGCATGACACACAAACACTTTAAGAAGAAGAAGAATGAAAACGGCATGAGAAAGGAAAACGTGAATGGAGAAGAAGACTACGCGCGGGGGAAGAAAAACACTTGAAGAGAGAAAGAGAGAAACAACGCGTGGAAAGAGAACAAAAAGAAACGCATATGTAAATCCTAGAAATATATAAAAACGAATGGAGAAAGGAGAAAAATAAAGAGGAACAACTTACCCAGATGAAACGCAAGGATTGCTGGAGAAAAGACTCGAAGTTGTCAAAAACGTGATTTGCAGTTTGAAGAGAACTCGCCCAGCAAGAAGAAAAGAAAGAACATAAAACATAAACAATGAAAATGGCGCCCTCTTTCAAAACAAGAGAAAATCGAAAACCTAACTCAAGTCGAGCAATAAATTTAGGCACGAAAAGTGGCACGATTGACGAAAAACGCGAAAATCATGAAGAAACGTGCCAGGGCCAAAAAGGTTAAGTGTCAGGAAAAAGTGTAATGGCGCTAAAATTTAGTGCTATTACATTTTTTAGAAATTTCACTTTCATGCAGGGGCGCTAAATTTTAGCGCCCCTGCACTTTTCATACTTAGCCAAATTTTGGCTTGAGAGCAGGGGCACACTTTTTCAGTGCCACTGCATTTTTCGCAATTCGCTAAGTACGAACAGTGAGATTTCGTGAAGGAGCTCGTTTCGAAGGTCTTCGCGAGGCGAACATAGGGGGATACTCGAATTGACTATTCGAGGCTTTGAAACGCATTTCGAGGTAGCTTGAAAATCACTTCGTTATGCGTACTTGAACTTCACGAATCCTAGGAAACGGACAAGTTTCATAGGGGGGTTATCCGTGGAACGAGCGCTACTAGATTCCGTGATAACAGAATGCTAGCTCTGATACCACTGTGGAGTGCCTTTCCGAAACGTGTAAAAATTTGGTGTTTGTTTGATTTGAAGGGAGCTCTTTTTGCCTCTCAATCAAGTTAGAGAAAGACAAATTGATGCAAAGATATACATAAACCATAAAACTGAATGAACTATAACATTGCAGATCCACATTCAACTATTTCAAGTTAATGGGCAACTCAAAAATTAATTATCAGCAATTGTGTGAAACCAAGGAAAATGTTTCAGACATATTGACAAATCTGTTACAGCAGCATATGATGATGATGACAACCCAAAGTGACTTCTGTTCATTGAGCCACTCACAGTGACATTTCATTTACAGCTAAGAGTTTATTTCAGATTCAAATGACAGTTCAAACAACTTAGAAAAACTCCCAACTGACAGTATGTTGTTCCCAGTTTCAAACAACAACTTAATAATGTTTAGAATGGTGAATGAAGGGGTTTCAAGGTCTTTTCTGATTATGAAGATGTCTGAAGTATAAACACAGAATGCCCAGAAGGCTTACAACTCATGCAGATTGAAATGTCTATATTTTCAAACCCACCACATTGCATTTCAGACCCACCCACAATGATATACCCTCCATTATAATTTTCTGAGCTAAAATACACATTAAGAAACTGAAGTTAACTTGATACTCAAACCTGGAAATGAAGAAAGGTCTGAAACTTGAACAGTATATAGTAGATTGCTTGCAAATCGATAAAGGAAGCCATGCTCAATAGATACTCGCTCAAACACACTAAATCCAATCGCACCAACTTGAAGAATGCTGGAAGGAACTCAGAGAATGCACATAAATGTGCTGCAGCCAAAGATTTCTCCTTTCTGCCAGTCGTTTCTTCCTCTCAACAAGGCATCCAACCTTCTTCCTTCAAATGCCTCCCAAAATACACTTCTCTAGCAACCACATCCAAGCCACAGCCAAGAAAAGTCGTTTTTTCTTAACAACAAACACGTTTTTTTATCAATTCGCCAGGCTTCATCAAAAAGTGACAATGTAGTGCAGTATTTGTTTGCAAAGAGGCGCCTAGGGCTTCCTCATGACAAAATGCCTTCACCTCAAAATACTAAACTCCAAAACTCGATCTCAAAAGGTAGCAAACTCCAAAAGAATAAGGCACGAAAATCTGATTGTGATTAATGTCTTTCTAGTTCAACTGCCAACGAAAACCAGCTAGGGATGGTATTCCCCATCCGAACCTGGGTGCAAGGGTTTTCAAACCCTAACCAAGAAGCTCGATGAGTTCTCTGTCATGGGAAAAATATGCATCAAAAAAGTATCGACTTCTTTTTTCTTTCTTCCTTTTGTAACTTCACAAAGAAGCCCGATAAAACAAAAGAGCTCTCCTTTTTGTTTTTAATTTTTCCATCCTCCAAATAAAGTGGCTTTTTATAAAGTTCATTTTCAAAATATTTCCTTAAGTCACTTTTTTTTTTTAACTTTATAAAGTTACATTATAAAAATTAATTTAATTAATTACTTTTATCAACCTTCCAGATTGAGCCATAAAAGGTAATTAAATAAATGATTCCCATACAACAACCTTTGCCTTTGGGAATTAAAAAGGCAAAGCGACATCTCGAAGGGCTACGGAGAAGGGGACATTACATCTGCACTGAAAAAGGAATGGACGTTGTTGCGAGTAGTCCGGAGTGACCAAGGTGTCTAACTGCAATGTTGCCTGCATTTTCCAATGCTTGCAAGTTGAATACTGGTTTGATATGGTGCAAGTCAGTCTCAGTAGTTTTGATGAAGTCATGATATAGTGCTGATTTGGTCTTGAACTCGAGGGGAGTGTACTCCATATTGAAAACCTTGAAGAATGACTGTAAACTCGTCTATGTTCAAACAAGTTTTGCACACTTTCTAAATTTAGCTTGTTGGTTTATTTTATCAAATGGATGAATTTTTCCAAAAAATTTCTAACATATGGGTTTTGTTCAGAATTTCGTTACAAGAATACCCAGATCACCCGTTTTTGAAAATTTTGAGTGTAGATTGAAAAAGCAACAAACCCTAATTTCTTCAGATTTTCTTGAAAAAAAAGTCGGCATCTGGGTTTTGTTCAGAAGCACATTTTAGATGGACCCAGTTGATCAAATGTTGAAAATACTTAAGGCTGATTGAAAAAGCAGCAAACCCTAAAATCTGAAATTTTCTTTGAAAAAGTTATGACTTGGGTTTTGTTCAGAAGTATGTTTTGGAAGGACCCAGATGATCAAATCTTGAAAATTTTGATGATTCCTTAGACATGCATGAAAAAAGCAGCTGCTGCAATTTGAAAAATTTCTTCAAAAATTGTTCAGAATGATGAGTTGAGATGACCCAGGTCACTGAAAAATTGAAAACCCTGACCTCCTTCAAAGAATTGATGTTCTGGATGAAATAAGCATGAAAAAGCAGGCTCCTTTATGTGCTGGTCTGAAAATTGTGAAGAACTTTGAAAAAACACTGAATTTTGGTTCTCAAATCTGAATTAAAGAAAAACTTTTGTTTACTGCTCCTCTCTAACTTGGACGCCACTTGCAAGAAAATATGAAAAATGAAAGACAAGGGCGCCTTAAATAAGTTTGAGGATGAGAAAATCTGCTTTCTTTTTTTTTGCTTTCACTTCTTCAAACCCTAGCCTGAGCTTGTGCATTGAATTTAGACGTTTTTCTTCTCCATGAAATTTTGAAATTTTTGAAAATTTGGCTAAGGCATGGCTTCTTGGCACCCTTCTTGGCTGGAGGCGCCTATCTTCATCAGACTTAGTCATTTTTCTCTGAGTTTCAACTTTTTCTTTACTTTAGACTCCAGTTTGAATTTGATTTCTGGCTTCTAGATTGATCCTACAGATGAGCTGAATGATTCATCGTGGAGCTTAATCGAATCTGGCGAGATTGTTTTGGAGGCAACTTTGGCTACAAACTTCATTTTGACCTTCAAAATCATGGGCGCCCATCTCCTCCTGGGGCGCCTAACTTTCCCAGTGTTAGCCATTTTTAAGTTCTCCAAGTTTTGCTTGTTTCCCTTTGACCTTCTGATGAATTCTTGATTCCGGGAGCTAGATTGATCCGATCGACTGATTGTTGGATTCACTAGATAGCCTGACTAATTCTAAAGGGGGTCTCTTGGGAGCTACATTTCCTAAAAGTTGCATCTTGGGGGTCAAAAGCTTGGGCACCCTTGGCTAGCTGGGGAGCCCAACTCTTCCAGAGTTAGCCATTTTTTGCTTGATTTTCATTCTTCCAACTTGAACCTTCATGTTATACCTTCAACTCAATCTGGATTTGCCGGTGATTAACAAGTTTGATGATCTGACGAAGACATCCACTGCGAAGCTGACAGAATCCTGAAAAGATTGAGCACATTTGCAAACCCTAATTGCTGAATTAGGTCCTCCAAAAGGCTGGGCACCCTTGGCCACCTGGGGCGCCCAGAGTTCCCAGACTTAGAACATTTTCTATTACTTTCATGGTTTGCATTCCGCCATTTGGTTGAAACCTCTGCGTTTGACTTCAAATTCTGGATGATTGATTGATTTGATGAATGCACTGCTGGACTCATTGCGAAGCTAAGAAGAATCTAAACATTGCTTGGGAGCACAAACCTTGATTTCATCATTTGATGCCTTGAAAAGTTGGGCGCCTATCTCCTTCTGGGGCGCCCATGGCTGGAAAAGTTAGTTTTTATTCTACAGATTTCAACTCCTTCCTTCGTTTGACGTGCTTGCCTTTTCCTTGCTCGTTGGAGATGAAAAATTTTCTAAGGCATGAAGGTTTAGGCGCCTAGACTGAGCTGGGGTGCCTGGAGTCTCTAATGTTAGCCAAAATTTGCATTTTTTAACTTTCACAGCTTCCTTTCCCCATTCTTCGATCTGTGTACACGTCCAGGATTTGAATGTTTGAATCTAACACCTGGCAGCTGATTGGCCTCCATTAATGGCTTTAGAGTTCCCGAAATGCTTTTTGAAATTACAAAAAGCGTAGAATAGACCTGTTGATGGTCAAAACAGCACAACAACATTAAACAAAATATTACTATTCTATTTCTCCTAAAAGAGAAAGATAACACATGGAGATCTAACTCCCAAGGTCCTACTAATCGGTTCTCGATTATGCTGATTTCACTCAGTGGTTGATATAACCATAATGTTCAAGGGGCCTTTGTTGGTAACAAGAAACAAGACTGCACAACATCTAGTAGTCTACGTTTGGGGGGGGGTTTAAATAAAAGAAAAAGTTGAAACAGAGCTTTAAATCAAAGAAACATGAATAAAATCCTTACGTATCCAGACATGCAGATCAACAATGAGTGTTCATTCTACCTAACCACAACTACAGCAAGATGCAATCCATAGAATAAACTACGCTACTGCATACATCCATAATACTAATTCAGATATCATCAACGTTCACTAAACTTACTTCAAACAAATCATTCACTCATCATCCAAAAGACAGATCAAATGAATACAATAACAATTTAATTCACAGATAATCCAATGATATGACCTTGAATCCAGTTCCTTCTATTGACTTTCATCAAATAAGGAACAATTAAGCACAACAAAACCACTAGCATATGGATTAATCATATATCATTAACCTTATCAAAATGGATCCAAAGTTTAAAATCCTGACATGAAAACATATGAAAACTTGTAAAATAATCAAGCCTTTTACTGAACTTTTTAGAGTATCTTTCTAAAACATTGAAATCCTAAATCTAGTTTCTATCCTCTATCATCAGGTGGTTGATCTCTCTTCAATTAGCCAACCTTTACAAAGTAGATTCTAATAGTACATATAGGGTGCCACATGCACGAATTTCTCCATTATCAATCAAGATCTACAATTCATGGAGTCAAAACTGAACACAGAAGTGGACTAAAGAACCCCTGTTTCAAGGCTGATCACTCCGTTGTACAAAAAAGGAAATCTGATCCCCCAAGAAGGAAGTGAAACCCACGGATCAGACTCAGAGTTGAAATTATGTCAAAATCCACAAAAAAAGGAGAAGAGCAGATAGAGCATGGTGAAAAGAGTCAGTCACTTTTGCACTGAATGCTCAAGAATGTACTCGTCAAAAAGACCCACTAGAGAAAAAGTGATCGTTTTGTGATTCTCACTGCACCAGCCTGATGAGGAAGTATTTTTGACCAATCAAAATCAATTTGAACCCTAGAAGCCAAAATTTCTATTTTTTAGAAAATTTTGCCAACCTCCGTTTCAAAAGAAACCCAAAAAACCCAGAAAAAGTTTCTATTTTTAGAAAATTTCTAAAAATAACAATTTTCCTAAAAAGTAGGGCCGAAAAACTGAGATTTGGGTTTTGTAGACTTGGTCGCTTTGAGCAGACCCAGATCGTCAGATTTTGAAAATTTCAAGTTTTTGACCCTCATGCAAGACATCCAGACCTCAATTTTAACAATTTTGACAAGACTTTTGACCATTTCTTCAAAATGCCTAAGTCAAGCAAAAATTTTAATTTGGGGTACAACACACCATATTTTTCAGCTTTTGTTTTCCTATAATATTCTCCAACTTTTCAATGGAAAATCATCAACAAGATCTACATATGTTACATAAAGTGAGGTACACATTATCAACTACACCATCATATGATAATTGTTGTACCCATACACATTTCTTTGTATTGAGTTTCCCTTCAAGTCAAATTCTTGACATTCCTCATTTTGTGAGCCATACTTGAATCGTTGTCTCCCATGGTTATCAAATGTTGTTTCTAGTCAAAGTCTTTGCAAAGCTAAGAAAGGAGCTCTCCAATGCATTAGGAACTTGTAGGGAAAGGCTGATAACTTGGATAAGGATGGCAATTTGAGAGTGGTCTAAAGCATGTAAATGGTACGTCAAGATTCATGAAATGTGCCTAGGAGTAACCAAGTTTCAAGGTGAAAACATAAAAAAAGGGTTCGTAATTTATCCAAGTGTGCACCTCCTCAACGAGTTGCCAAAAATTTAATGGCAAAACACAAAAAAGGTGCATAGTAGATCAAAATAAGTGTCTTTTAGTGCAAGATGAGCTGAACAAGTCAAAAGGCACAATTCCGGTGACTTAAGTGAAAGGTGGAATGGAATATCCCACCCCTGAAAGGATATTCAATTTTCTGATTTGGACTGATATTTTCAGTTTTGTTTGATGTTCCTTTTTTATCAAACTCAACTCGGTGTACTGAATGTAGTATATCCGACTTCAAATAAATACTTTTGCTGATTCTGATAATCAAAGACCACTCTACAGTTCTTGCATTGGTTAGAATTGCATGATAGAAACAGAGGTATACTTCAAAACATTACAATGCACTGTTATACTTAGTTACATTCTCAGAACAGGGTTATAGTCATATACAAAATAATTTGAACGCATTATAAAATGATATAGATGTATTTAATACTCAGATTGGTATTCAACCGTGAATGCTTGTGCTTGTACATGTATTCTGATTAACAACAGCAAATACAGAAACTAACTTTCTCAAATAAATATTCAGACCATAATCAAGACCTTAACCACAGAAATCATTGAGCTGCACTAATATTTTCAGTGATTACAATCAGTAGTGAATATGTAACGAGACAAAACTCATATAAATATGTAACAGTCAAGATTTTTGACTGTTGTGCTGCTAATACCTTCCAACGTGCTCAATTTGACCACTTGATAGATGCGACCCAAGTCTGTATGAAAGGTTTTCAAAAAGTCGTGTACCAAGACCGATTTGGCATTGTATTCTATTGGGTTAAATTGCAGTTTGAAAATTTGGATTTTTGACTATAAAATCGGATATGTTCAGACAACTTTCAAGAAAAGCTAACAAAGGCTCTAGATGAGGCTAAAAATAGCCAGTTGTGTGAGAATTTTCTGGATTTTTTCTGAAACGTGGGTTTTGTAGAGAACTAAATTCTTAGCAAACCTAGATCGTCAAAAACTCGAAAAAATGAGTTTTAGCAAGGCAGGGAAAGGCTTTTTAGTCGAGAACTGTAGGGGTTTTAGGGTTTCTGGGGGCAATTTTTCTCAAGAAAAACTGAAACATGGGTTTTGTAAGCAATGGAATTCTAAGCCAACCTAGATGATTCGATTTTGGAAAAATTGAGTTTTTGGCCCACATGCAAAGGAATCTTCAAAAAAAAGCACAGTGCTTCAGAAATGGAAGCAGTGGGGCAATTTTCTCAAAAAATTCTAAGACATGGGTTTTGTTGTTGATGCTGAAATATGTGAACCCAGATGATCAGATTTTGAAAATTCTTCCATTTACTTTGACATGCGAGAGAAAACCTAAGACAAGGATAGAAGAATTTTAGAGATAGAAAATAGAAGTTATTATTCTGCCTTTGCAAAAGTCGCCTATGCTTGAATTGGATTCGATGAAGTCTTGTTGTACCCCAAAATAAAAATTTTGTTACACTTAGAGATTTTGAAGAAATGAGTAAAAGTCTTGTCAAATTCGTCAAAAAAGGTCAAAATTTGGGTGTGCATGTCTTGCATGAGGGGTAAAAACTTGAAATTTTTGAAATCTAACGATCTGGGTTTGCTCAAAGCGACCAAATCTACAAAACCTAGATCTTAGTTTTTCATCCCTACTTTTTAGGAAAATTGCTATTTTCAAAAAAACTTTCTAAAAATAGCAACTTTTTTTGGGTTTTCCTGGGTTTCTTTCGAAACGGATACTGGTAAAATTTTTTAAACATAGAAAATTTCTAAAAATACAAAGTTTGTCCGCCAGGGCTCAAACTGATTTTGATTGGCTCAAAATACTTCCTCATCAGGCTGGTGCAGTCAGAATCACCAAATGATCAGTTTTGCTCTAGTGGGTCTATCCTGCTTTTTCAATTTTAGAAAGCATTTCAAGAGCTCCGAAGTCATCAACGGAGGTCAGTCAGCTGCCAGACGTCAGATTCAACACTCAAGCACTGAATAGAAGGTGAGTTGATGAACATGCACAATGAATGAAGAAGGAAGGTGAAAACCGGAGAATTTTGACTAAGTCTGTCAACCATGGGTGCCCCAGGAGGAGATAGGCACCCTTCTTTTTAGGGCATCAAATGATGAAATTAGGGTTTGTGCTTCCAGGCAAAGTTTTTTAGATTCCTCCCAGCTCCGCAGCGGGTCCAACAGTGTCAACATCAAACCATTCAGTCACCCGGAATTTGAGATCAAACGGAGAGGTTTCAACCAGAAGACATAATGCAAATCATGGAAATCACTAAAAAATTTCTAAGTCTGAGAACTTTTAGTGCCCCAGGTGCCCAGGGGCGCCCAGTCTTTTGGAAGGGAAAATCCAACAATTAGGGTTTGCAAATGTGCTCAATCTCTTCAGGATTCAGTCAGCTTCACAATGAATGTCTTCGTCAGAGCATCTGACTGGTCAATCTCCGTCAAATCCAGATCAAACTGAAGGTATAGAATGAAGTTTCAAATTTGAAGATGAAAATATTCCAAGTTTGGAGCAAATGGGCGCCCCTAGAGGAGAAAGGGACTGACATTTTCGAGGGCTCATACGGATGATTTTGCTACTGAAGCCTCTAACATGACTTCTTCAGAATTGATCAGGCTTTCCAAAGAGACCATCAACACGTCAATCGGAGTTGGCAGTCGTCAGATACAGGAGGCGGAACAGAAAGACTGACAAGAGTTAAGTATCTAAAGTCGAGCAAAGAAGAAAATATTGAAAATGACTAACTCTGGTGAAGTTGGGCGCCCTAGCTTGCTAGGGGCGCCCAAGCTTTTGATGCCTTAGATTCAACCTTTTGATGAAGTTACCCCTAGAGGACCCCTCCAAGAATCTCCTTAGCTCCGCAATGAGCCCAGCCATCAGCCAATCGAACACCCAGATCATCAGATCTCACAAGATCATCTGGAGAAGAGTTGATGAAGAAATATTGAAAAAATTTCTAAGTCTAGTTGAGATGGGTGCCCCTGGAGAGAAAGGGCGCCCAAGGTTTTGAGGTCTGAAACAATGAAATTTGCCAACACAGCTTCTAAGATCGCCTCGTTAGATTCAGCCAAGCTATCCAGCGAAGCAGACGGTCAGTCAATTGGATCAGCATAGCTCCCAGGATCGAGATTTCATCAGAAGATCAAAGGGAAATGAACTTGAAAATCACACAAAAATGGCTAACATTGTGAAGGTTTAGTGCCCCAGAAGGAAATGTGCACTAATGATTTTGAGAGGTCAAACGAAGTTTTTAGCTAGAAGTGCCTCCAGGGTGATCCTCTCAGATTCGATCAGGCTTCGCGATGAATCATCCAGCTCGTCTATCAGATCAACTTGGAAGCCAGAGATCGAAGGTCAAGTAGGGTGTCAAAACTGAGAAAAGTTGAAAAACTCCAAAAAATGGTTAAGTCTAAGAGAAGTTGGCGCCTCTAGCCAAGAAGGGCGCCCATCTTGCCATGCCTTAGTCAAAATTTTCAATTTTCAAAATTACAAGATGAAAGATGAATGTCCAAATACATTGAACAGGCTGATTTTAGGGTTTGGAGGATTAAAGCAAAATAAAGCAGAATTATTTCAAGCCCTAAAACTATTTAAGATATCTCTTCCATGCAATTTTCATCATTATTGTAGGTAGCATCCAAGGGAGAAAAGTGGAGCAGCAACTTTGAAGATTTATTTCAAGATTCAAAGAGCTCGAGGTTGCTGATTTTCAAGAATAATTTTCAAACCAGCAACATGTCATAAACCCTTGCTTTTTCATGCTTTCTTCATTCAGAACATCAAATTTTTGAAGGAGAAGGTCAAAGATTTCAATTTTCAGCCATCTGGGTCTGCTCAACTCATCTTTCTGAAGAATTTTTAAAGAATTTTTCTCAAGTTGCAGCAGCTGCTTTTTCCTTGCATGTCAATGAAATCTTCACAGTTGGCAAATTTTGATCATCTGGGTCCTCTTGAAACGTTCTAAAGAAAACCCATATCACAGTTTTTTTTGTTCAAATTTTAGGGTTGGTTGCTTTTTCAATCAACCTTCAGTGTTTTTCAAATCTAATCAACTGGGTTCATTCCAAATTGTATTCTGAACAAAACCCAGGGGCCAACTTTTTTGGTGAAAATTTGAAGAAATTAGGGTTTGCTGCTTTTTCAGTCTAAACTCAAAATTTTCAAAAACGGACAATCTGGGTTGTCTTGCAACAAAATTCTGAGCAAAACCCATATCTCAGAAAAATTTCAAAAAATTTGTCCGTTTGGAGAAGAAAAACCAGCATTCCAAAAATAGTAAGTTGTTCAAAACTTGTCTGAACCTAGGCAAGTTTATAGTCATTCTTCAAGGTTTTCAAAATGGAGTACACTCCCAATGATTTCAAGACCAAAACAGCTCTCTACTATGACTTCATCAAAACAGCTGAGACGGACTTGCATCACATCAAGCCGGTGTTTGATCTACACGCTTTGGAGAGCGCAAGCAACACTACAATCAGAAACCTAGGACACTCTGGACTCCTCGCAGCAGCATCCATTCCTATTTCAGTTCAGAGTCTCGAGTTTGTAATTGTTTGCATCAAGCATTACAATCCAGCGACACGAGAGATCCAGTCAATAGATGGCAGATTGACCTGCAGTTTGAAACCTGACATGATCGAGAAATGCTTCTCCATTCCCCCTTGGCCTGAAAGTGTGACTATCTCTAAGGGAAAATGTGAAAGGATGTGGGAAATGCACAAGGAAAAGTATAGCAAGAAGATTGCACTGAAATGGATGAAAGAAAAACATAAGACTCTGCCAAGTCACATTTCCATGATATTAGCAAAGTTCGAGAAAGCGGCCAATGAGGTTGAAGATTTCCTGAGATCAATTTTAGATGGAGAGGATATCTTGGAAAAGCGCAACTTTGCTATTGATGGTATAGATGCATCGAATCGGGACACAATTTCCAGCTTTCTAGCATATGTAATTGAAATCTAAAGCTGCTTTCTTCTAGAAGCTTTCTTCCAACTTTCTCTCTATTCTCGGAACAATTCTTATCCATTCTTTGAAGAAGAGAAAGAAGATAAATTGTAATAGTTGGCATTTCCAACTTTTCCTGCTTCCTAGGTGTTAAATGTTATCTTCTTTTAGTTTTAGAAATAAAGCTTGCTTGCTGAGCAAGTCTCAGTTGTAAAAGCAAGGAGATTTTAGGGTTCCCTACTTCTCTGCTTGCCTATAAATAAGAGCCTTTGACCATTATTTTCTTGAACGGTTATTGTGATAGCAAATTGCGAGCCTGTAATGCAGCAAGTTGTTATTCAATGTCAGTTCACTTTGTGTAAGAGCAAATTGCATGCCTCTTTAGCTGCAAGTATTGTTCAGTGCATGTGTTTAGTGTAATCTTTGTTCCAGAAATTTGAGAAATAAAGTCTTGAGCCTCTTTAGCCTTGATATAATGTCTCAAGTTTTTGTCTATTGTCTGATGCTTATATGATCTTTAATTTCAGCTTGCATTGAAAGTTAGTAGATGTATGTTGGAAGGAGAGTTTATCTAAGTACGTTTACTGTGTTATGCTTATGTGATCTTAATTTCAGATTCCATTGAAAGTAAGTAAATGTTTGTTGAGAAAGAGTTTATTTAAGCACTTTGTCAAAGAATCAAACTTCGTCCATTTCTATTTCTCTTGCTCTACGTTTACTTGAGAAAATAGAAAGGTCATTAGCGTAGGTTAGTCGTAGTTGAAATTCCAAATCAGAAAATCTCAGCTACGGCGCTTGAGTTTTATAAACCTTGTTCTCTTAGCTGATCAAAAAGATAGGTAACTTAGTTTTAGTTTACTTTCTTGAACACCATCAGCAAGAGGGAGCTTCCCCTCCTAATTTGAAGAGCAATTTATCTGTGCATAGCTGTCCGTTTCAAATCCGCATTCTAGAGGTGCAAATTTAAACGCCAACAAGTTTGCAAAATATATCTTCTAAACAATCTGGACCTGGCACTGTGAAGAACACTGATGAAAAATATTGCCAGTAGCGCCTTCAGATCTTTGCTTGCTCGAGAAAAGATGTTTGCTCTCACCTGTGATGTGAATAATGGATGCCTATATGACTTAAATAAATTAATTCATGAAGCAAGGCGTCATAATATGCAAGCAATTGCTAAATTTAGGCGCCACCTTTTGATTGGACCTCTAAAATATACGCCACCTTCTGATTGGACCTCCATAACAGTTAATTGGATGAGAAATACGCCCTAAATAGGGCACCACCTCTTGATACTCCAGTTAACTATGCATGCAAAAATAAGTCACCCAATTGCAAGCAAGAATTAAGTCAAGATGAAGTCGACTTAGAAGTTGAAGTGAAGTTTTAATATTATTTTAATTTGAATTCTCAACCTCCACCTTTATAGGGCGTCACTTTACTCGAGTTCAAAAATCAAAGTTTGACTTCTAGGCGCCACCTTTACAGACTTAGAAATTTTCTTGAAAATTTCATTTGCAAACATCACCGGAGCCCATGTTCGATCACTGATTCTAATTGACTAATGTGTCCAGAAGACTGGCTGACAGTTTCATTGAAGAGCAAGATCAAAACTGATAAGAAACTCCTTGAGGTTGCAAATCCTAATTCTGACATCTGAGGCTTCAAAATTCGAGGCGCCCCTGGCCTCCAAGGGCGCTTTTAGCTTCAAACTTAGTCAATTTTCATGCATTTTCATCATTTTGAAGGTGATTTTGACCTTCATCTCGCGTCCTCCAACATTTGGCAAAACTTCAGAACTGACTGATAGGCTCATAGTGGAGCTGGCTCCATTCTGCACAAGAGCTCTAGGAGAGCACTTTTCCCAAAAACATCATCTGCTAGGTGAAAATCATGGGCGCCCCTGGCCTCCAGGGGCGCTTTTGTTCCCAGAGAGCCATTTTCCAAATTGGCTAAATCCACACTTAATCCCCCACTGCAAGCCGCTAAGAAATCCTCTGACCCGGCTGAGGTATGCAACAGAAAGCTAGAAGCATCACAGACAAGATGAATATCTGAGATGACCAAAAAGACTGCATTTGAGGCTTCAAAACCTTGGGCATCCCTTGGCCTCCAGGGGCACCTTTGCCATTTCTTGACATTTTTGACCATGATTAGACCTTATGTTTGACTCCTGATTCCGACAGTCCAGCAACTTAGATTAACCTGTTGACGGACTTGTTGCGAAGCCTGATCAAGTCTGAGACAAACATTCTAGGTATCATTTGGATAGAATCCTTCATATGGCACCTCAAAAAGATGGGCGCCCCTGGCTAACAGACACGCTTTTTGCTCCAGTGTTAGTCATTTCTTCATCTCCCTCATTTCACATTCAATCTCTCGTTTCAAGTGCTAGACAGATCTTTCAAGCCAGCTAGTAGGCTCATCATGAAGTTGATAGTATTCTGGAGAAGTCTTCTTGGAAGAGACAAATCTCATAAAGTTGATCTGGGCCTTTGAAATCTAGGGTGCCCCTGGCCTTCAGGGGCTCTTTTCCTCCAAAGTTAGAAATATTTTGATGATTTTCACCTCGGCGAAAAATCCCCTCCGAGACGAAGCATCATTTTGAACATACCTTGCCATAGAAACTTCATTTGAGCATTTTAGGCTTAGATTTCGACACTTGGTCTCTGGCCATCTACCATTGACGACCTCGGAGGTCTTAACTTTTCTTCAAAAAAAGTGAAAACTACCCACCAGACTTAAACTGACTTTTAACTCAAACTGACTTCACCATTGTGATTGTGAAGTGAAATAAGCCAATCAAAACAATTTTCAATCAATTTTGACAAGTTTCAATTTTTAGGGTTTTTGACCTAAAAACAAGGGTCCAGAAACCCTAATTTTCAAAAATTCCAAATTTTTCTAGTATCTTCCAGACATCAAACTATCTAAAAGCCCATACTTGATTTTCCCAAAAACTATGTTTTGTCATCATTTTTACAAGGTTTAAACCATTTTAAGCAAAATGCCTTAATGAAGCAAAAAATTTGGTTTGGGTACAATAGTAATGGTGCATTACTCATCAATTAATGTTGAATTACTCATTAAATGTAACTTCTTGACATCTGTTTGACAAAATGCTAGTAAGTCAAATTTGAAATCTTTGCAAGTTATTTGAAATAAAATTGGTAGGGAAATTTACATCTATTATAGAGCTTTTCTGTTTTAGGTTTACTTTTCCCTTTCGAAAATAAGCCTAATTTAATTAAAATCTTTTAATAAATCATTAAAGTGACTTTAAATTAAAACATTTAATAATAGTGAAGTTACCCTTTGTGATATTTTGGAATAAAGTTCCGAGGATGAACTTAAGAAATTATTATTAAAACATTTCCCACTCAGAACCCCTTAGACTACAGGAAATCTGAAATAGGCTATGGTTTCACCCCATTAAATTAATTCAGAAATGGGGACATGACAAAGTACATAGATCAATTTACTACAAAAAATAGAAGTAATACCACTCAAGAAGTAGGAAGAAGTATTCAATTGACTCTTAACAAACACAGTACAGCACATTAGTTGCGCAGTAAGAGGTTTACAGTAATACACAATGTTCATGGCATGCTTTTGTTCATGTAGGGTTGCAAAGTGTGTGAATGAAGTAGATGAAAACCATTAGAGAGGTTGTGGTAACATCTAATTCAAGTATTTTTACTGTTTAATTAGCCATACAAATTGGAACACTTAGCAAGATAAAAATTTGTAGTTGATGACCAATGAAGCAGAATCTCCACTCTTGTTTACAAGTAATTTGAGGCACCTATTACAGTAAAAAAGCATCACAAGATTTTCTAGAACTCATACTATGGTATATTGAAGTCTTCTCCTCTCTCAATTCCTCAAGAATTTTTCCTACTAGAATAATGAGCTTAGGGAGGGCTATATTGCACTGAAGGTTATGGTGTTTCCATCATTAAATAACCGACCACAAAGTATGTTTACATTTGATACATTCAATATTCTAGGGCATCAGATTTATTTACCCTTAATGGGAGGTATGTCAAGATCAATTTCAACTTTGAAGAGATTAAACCCCCAAATGGTTGGTGACGTACAAATGTTCTCAGATGTGTGGATACCAATTTCTGCACAAAACCTCATGAATGACATTTCTTTTCTTGTCAATTCTTCAACCAATGATTTAGAGTGGCTAAGATTCTGACCCCGAGGATGATGCTTTTCTACACTTGTAAAATAACACGGAAGAAGTTTTTTTTAGTTCTAATAGTAGATTGAATGATAGAAGCATTAGTGTGAACCATTTTCCTCTGTGCAACACACTTTTCCAATTATAATTGTACTTGAATAAAGTTTAAAAGACCTTCAATTCTAATAACTTGATAATAATTAATAATTGAAATAAGTGAACAATCTGAACTCAAGGAGGATTTAGGTCAGAAGAGTGGAAATGTTTCATGTTGTCAGAAGGATGCTTATCTACTCTGTATGATAAAGTGTAATTACAAATTCCATTGAAAAGAGTTTTCAATAAATTTATCATATATACTGCTAAAATATCTTGATATTGAAGCAAAGGATGACTGCAACAACATTTGGGTTCATCATGCTTTCTCTAGTAGATGCAACATTTTGGAGTACTAAGGTGAAGGCATAAAATAGACTACGTGCCAAGTTTGGCATTAACATTTTCAATTAACTCGCAAGAAGTTAATTAACCTTTTACAAAGACAATATTTATTATTTATATTTACAATATGTTCAAGCAGTTACATTGTCAAGGCCCAAGGGAATGAACATTCACTGTAGTTTCATTATGTCTTTATTGTTTTCTCCCCAAGCATACCCTTTGATAATTCCCACTAAATGACGTACTTGACATGGGTGCTTGACAATGGGACTTAGTTTATTGATATAAAGGTGAGATTCTCCACTGTATATTTGAGAAATTGACCCACATAGCACCGATATTATGAGGTCAACCACAGTTTATATCAAGATGCCATAGTATTAAAATGTTCTCAAGCATTGGACTTGTAACTGATTTAGTAAGTGTGAAACAAGTTACCACAGAGATCAAAGTTTCAAAACTGACTAAGAGAGGAGTTACGTTGATGTAGACTCACAAAGTATGTCATGTCCCAAAATTGTAACACATGAAAATGCAAATCAATAAATAAATCATAATCACAAAACACATTTTAGTGTGAAATATAAATAACTAGATAAATAAATATCAAAAATGTAATGGCAATCTAAATATTATTATCAAGACTATTATAATTATAATACATTTATTACAATAAATGAGACAATTAATATTAGTACATTATAAATATCATAATAATAGAGATTTCACAAGAGAAAATATTACAAAATAATATTAATAAAATATTATTATTATAGTCATAAATATTATAATACATATAAAACCACTAGTTTAAGAATAAATATTAAGAAATAATATTTATATATTGAAGATGTAATGCAGCAATTATTAGTGAAAAAAAAAAAGGATTAATTATAAAAACAGCAGTTTGAAAAAATAAAATAAATAAATAAATAAAAGTGGTTTAAAAATAATAATGAAGGTTTAAATAAATGTTTGTGTCTTTTCATAAGGACATCACTCTTGAAAAGATGTATCCTTTAACATAGATATAAAAAGACATTGAATGTAAGAATCAGAAATAAAAAAAGGAATCAATTAGAAATCTGCATAAAGCAGCAGATTGGAAATGAAATAAACTATGGGAGATTTATTTGATTAAGTGTTATTGTCAAGAATATATTTGGGGAAGTAAGTTTTATATATATATATATATATATATATATATAGAGTAAGTGATTATTGGAAGATTAAAATTAATTAGAAATAATTATATATTTATACGCGATCATTGTAATAATGATGCTGGCAGCAATTATTGAGCCTTATAAGTAATTACGATCATAATATAAAACTGGATAGATTAATATATATGACCAATCAAATGTAAGATTGAAGGAAGGCGACTAAGGAATTAAGAATCATGGGAAGACACAACAGTTCAGGTGATGTATTCACTTAGCAATAATATTTAGCATATTTTGAATATACGAACTAGATATTGTTAATTTGATTATTGATATAATGACATCCTTTAATCTTATCATAATGAGAATTATCATAGAAAATGACGAACTTAAAGAACCATTGGTAAATGAAAATATATTTGATTATAGGCATGAAATAAATCTTGGATGAATGCAAATATATCTGATTGTTTAAAGATTGTCTACTATGTGCTTATAAACCTATTAGGATGGACGAAACATGGGTGAAGTTGGATTGCCTAAAAACCCCACTTTCAGCCCCTTAGGCCCTAGACAAGGGATTGGGCTTTGCAGCCCCTTAGGCTCTTAACAAGGGATTGGGCTTTGCAGCCCTTAGGCCCTTGACTAGGGATTGGGTTATAGAAAGATGGGGGTCCCACCTAGGTCTCTGCCCCTTAGGCCCAAGATACGGGATTGGGCAAGAGAAGGTGGTAGGCCTTAGGCCACTTGGACTCTATGGTTCCTCTCCCCTAATAGGACGAGTGTCTTCTGAGGTGTTACCATGAGTGGAGTGTGCAGGTACTAAGCCCCTAGGCAAGAAGGATTGTGATGGACAACCTCTTGAGTTTACATGAGGGCTTCAGGGCGGATCCACCTATGGCACTCCTCTTATGTCCTCATTAATTGATTTATGTTTATGAATATATTGTGGATATCTAGATATTATTGCTAACAAATATGTGTATGTGGAAATGGTTTTAAATTGGTGAATGCAGATTTCAATCTAGGATTATTTCATTAGAGAAACACATTCCTTTTGGAAAGAAGAAACCCTAAACCTAATCAACAATTGAATTCTAGGGCAAACAAGCAAATACAAGAGCAAGG
>VDFB02208543.1:0-10968 GCA_007258455.2 Sequoia sempervirens | reverse complement strand
GATATGATTTTTCATTGCTTAGAGACCATCTCTAATACCACATTTCATCATATTTGCAGATGCTTTTGGAGCCTGGAGTTGGATCAATTCAAAAGCACAACACAACAACTGAAGACTTTAACGTGAAGACAATTCGTCATTCCAGGAAATGACAAATCACCTTCTATCTTATGCTCATGTTATTTTCAGTTGTATAGTTTACATTCTTTTCTTGTATCCATCATTTGATTACGCAAAAATCAAATTAGCTACTCTCGCAGCTTTTACGGGACTTCATTCTTTCCAATATGAATAAAAACAACATTATTTTATGCAAATTTATGAGTTCTTCTATTACAAACATTTGCATAATCAAAATTTGAAATTCAATGAATACTTTTAGCAGAAATTTTGCACCTTTCTATGATGGTAATGTAATAACTCTACCTATTTTGAGTTGTAGCTAAAAATAGGCAACACTTATAGCAATCCATAAAACATTTTCTTAACAATAAAGATTCTAACAGTTAATAATAGAAACTACGGAAATGAAAAGATAACAAATACTTCAAAACTAAAATTTCATAATAGTAAACTTAATGATTCTCTACAAAACAACATTATAATAAAAGAGAACACTTATCTACTCCCGTTGAGTGGCCAACTCGTGGGTTATCACATTCATTCTCAGCTCAGATTCATGCAAATTTATTTTAGAAACATTTCTATCAATCGTGGTTGTCATCCATAACTCATAACTCATAATTTTAGATAACAATCTTCATTTATAAACCCTAAACATTACATGATGCAAGATAATATTATTACTTTTTCACTGTATATCTTACTTCTAGAGATCATATCTTTTATAGAGAAACTATAACTACATCCTATATTTCAGATGGTATGGATAACCATTGAAAATATCTAAAACAGATCTACAGATAACTCGTATGTCTTTTAAAAACCTATTACACAGTATTTAAGAGGCTCAAGTCGAGCCATAAAGTCTTTAACTCGAAAGATAATAGAAATAACAACTTTAAGAGCAACTATATCCTCGGTCCATCATCCTAAAGTTCCAGAGCATATTTCCAGCATATATCTTCAGCCTGTTCTGGAGCACGTGCTGGTTGGATGCTTCAATCTGCAACTTTGATTGACCAATTATTATCTACAAAAACACTTAAAATAACCCATTAAATCTGTATTGGAAAAATACTTTTAAGAAATCAAAAGAAATAAAGTTTATACAATTTCTCACTAAAAATTAAGAAATTATTTCTCCTAAAATTTAATTAATTGGCAGAGGATAGAGATTTGAATGTATGAACTAGGTCTTATGGTATTATCATGATGAGGTTATTTTTACCTCATCATTTCCTCCCCTTCCTAATTCTTGGTAGGTCCTCCTGTCCCTTGATTATAACTCTGCCCTCTATTCCCTTCTTCATATTTTGCACTAATATCATACAAATCTTTTGTTGTAACATCAAATTTTATAGGGGAATTGTGGAAACCTCTATGAAAAGCAACTCCCCCTTTCCATTCATTGAAGATTCTATCATCTTGATCTGTATTAATGTGAAAAGCATGGGTTGGGTATAACAATAAAGGAGGTATGTACCTCATTCCTATCCATTTTGTTCTGAGATCTCCTAAAATTTTGGCCAAGGCATTTGCTCTTCTGAAGGACCATCTGATACTAAGAGGAGAGATCACCTCTCTTTTCTTTAGATATATAGGTAATGGAGTGTATCTCTCTTCACATGCATGCCAAGCCCTACCAACCAATTTCTGCCCCTATTCTATGAAATGATTATAACAAACTAGAAGGCTATCATCATACCTCCCCTTCATTTTCTCATCCAGCAAAAGAGCTACAAATGTCTTCTTGAAAGCTGCTGGTCTACTATTTGGAGATATCATTTGAAGTCCTATACTTTTCTCTGCTTGAACATATTCCTTATTACATTCTTGCCAATGGATTTGATTCCACATAGTAGACAGTAGAGATCTTAATTGTACCTCCCCCACAAAAAGATTAACAAAGAAATCAATAAGCTTTTCTAACAAAAGATCATGAGTAAAGAATTCACAGAGCATGTCTTGCTCTTCAGGCTTTGATTCTACAAATTTTTTAACAAATTCTTTATCATTAGGTTCATGAGGCTGGTCATTGTAAATTCTAAGCAATTTCCATCTAAAACATTGTTCATTCAAAAACATTGAATACAATCTTGATGGTCTTCTACAAGATAAAAGAAATTCAGCTATTTGACATGCATCCTATTTCCCCTTATAAGTTTTATGAAATGCTTCCCTTAATAACACCATTTCCATTTTCAATCTGTTATTCTCAATTTGTGCATTCCTTAGGAAATAGCACCGTTCCATCCATTTCATTAATAATGGAGGAATCTGAATTTGGAACCATTCAGTTACCGTTGGTTCGGTTTGAACTTCTCTAGATTCCATCATTGGTTTACTTGTTCTTTCCTACAAGTCCTTCTCTAATTCCATAATCTTACTAAGAGAAGCATTTAATTCTTCCTTCTGTCTTTTCTTTTCTTCTTCAAAGGCTGAAAACATGAGCATAAAATTTCCTTTTCAATTCTAAATTTCTTTATTTAATCCATCTCTGTGTATCCTATTTTCCTCATTACAATTCTGAATTTGTATTTGCAGCTCACTAATAGATGTATCTTTTCCCTGCATTTCCAACTTTAAATCTTGAATTTCCTGATCCCTTTTATTTATTACAGTCTTATACACCATTATTTCCTCTTGTTGCAATTCCATCTCTTCCTTATTTTTATGCAACTGACTTCTTAACTCTTCTATCTCTAATTTCAATTTTTCCAATTCTATATTAATATTTTCAGTTTCAACTATTTCAACAGCTTTATTGATAATCGAAGATAAATTTCCTAACATACTGTCATCAACCTCCATAGGAAGTGGAGATTGTCCCCTTTCTGTTTCCTATTTTTCTTGTTCTACAACTTCTTCTTCAGACACCAAATGAAAATGTACTTCTTCCACAGACATTTCTTTTTCTATAGATTGGTGAACTGACTTCTTAGTTTCCAAGGTTTTCTTTTGCTTTTTAGATTTTGACCTATTCCATTTACTCTGTATTGGGGTTTCTATAGATCCAGAGGATAATATTTTGCTCCGCCTTAAAGGAGGAGTATCCTGATAATTTAAAATTGTTGGATCATTTAGAAGAATAGTTCTTCTTTTCCTCTTCTTAATAGGATGAGTATCCACATTGGGATTCATTATCTCCACATCTTCTATTTGGGCCGGAGTTTCAAACTCATCATTTTTAAATTCTGGCACTTCCACACCAAAAATGGTAGGAATTTGGGCTTCAGGAGCCTTAGGGTCTTCGGGGGAATTTGCTCCGGAAGGTGAAGCAACTTGTTTTGAAGATTCTCCTAATTCTAACTTCCTTCCTGATGTAGACTTATCAAACTTCCCCAAAATTTTTTCCCATTTACTTCTAGGTTTCTTATGAAAGTGATATTTACAAATCAATTGAATTAACCCATGATGTTTTAATGGCCCTGAACCAGTTTTATATCTTTCTATTGAATAATTAATAGAATCATTCAAAAAATGAGGAAAATTAACCCTTAGAGCAGGGTTTTCCTTCCCATGCCCAAATGTATCAACATGCGGAATGCAGGTCCTACCATAGTAGTGAGTTGACCTTCACAAGTAAAATACCTAATAATCCATGCAACAATAGTACCCCAGGGTTCTAATATAGAAGCTCGTTGAAACCCTTATTTTGTCCCCTAGTATTGACAACTATCATGGGTTGAGGGTCTCCCTGTCTAAGAAACAATTTTGATAATTTCTGATATGTAGTTTGTGTTGTTTCAAATATTTTAATGCTAGAATTTTCTAACCCTAAAATAAAAGAGATAAATTTTGAACTCACCTTGAAACGTTTCCCATGCAGAATCACCTGACCATTGGAGTAATTTTTCGCAAATGCATTCACCAACTTTTCATTATACCCTTCGAACTTCCTGAAAAAATCCAACGAACCCACTTCAAACAACCGAGAGATGTTACTTAACCCCAACAATTTTTTTGTAGAAGACGGCTCATATTTCTTCTTTGTACCACCCATTTTTACCTTGTCTCTACCACCTTGCTGAAAATTCTTAATGCTAGAGACTTGTGCACTGATATTTTCAGAAATATGATCGGACTGTAATTATTTACTCTACTTTTGCTCGGAGCTTGCTGTGTAATAATTTCAATTTGCATAAGGGGCCGCAAAAAGAGTGGCGTACTTAACAATTAATCACCAAGTGGCTCAATTTACTAAATTGGGAAAGGAAAATATTGCCAATCAATTATATGTTATTCGAAAATAACTACTTATTTAAAGAAAAAATTTGTACTTACTTCCATTCCATGATCACTTGAAGATCTTATACCTCTACCGATTTGACAGGATGATGCAAGGGTATTGGCTGAGGTGACGGTACAGTTATTATGACTTGAATGAGGAGGCTCATGGATGACGAAGTCATTAATGAAGACGAGCTATTATGGCGGCTTTTATTTATAATGGAAAAAGAAGGCGTGTGTACCTATGTACGATAATCAAAGCATCGAGGAAGATTTGAATTTTTTTTTAGAAAGGAGGCGGCAGAATGAAAAATGAATAAGTTCCGGAGCATGCGTAAAGCATGCATTCAGAACAAAGAAAGTGGTAAAGTTCCGGAGCATGCATAAAATAATGCATTGGAAACTTAGAAAATGGATAAGTTCCAGAGCATCGCCGAAAGATGCAGCCGAAATTGTAACCAAATGAAAGTTCCGGAGCATTGTCAAAAGATGCAACCGGAGCAACAACCAAATGAAAGTTCTAGAGCATCATCAAAAGATGCAAAATTAGAAAGAAGAAGAAAATGATGAATACCACTTAACTCAAACTTCAGGAGTTATATCATTCCACAAGAACATCCTTCCAACATGGTAGGCTGAAGAGCGGGTTCCAGAGCATCGGGCATTAGACCGTCAAGTTCTAGAGCACTGGCCAACTGAATGATCAAGTTCCGGAGCATCTTGGAACGGTGCTCTGGAAGTTGTTATTGCTTTATGAGAGGTCCTGCAAAATGAAAACATGTGTTAAGTCCAAAAATTTATGAAAAAATGCTTTGAAAACAAATTGGGTACACATGTCTTTTTATTACAATTTTAAATCAAAATTCTATATATATATATATATATATTAGATAACATATAAACATTAAATCAAATAGACTCTGCCTTGGCAGAGTCAATGCATTGGATCTCTCCTTGCATTTCTACCAGCTTTGTAAATTATTCTTTATTAACTAGTTTATGGTAGATACGTAGGAGATGACCATTAACTAAGAGAGTTCGTAAATCACCATCAATAGGTTTTAATTGAACTGTGCCATTCAAGAAAACTTCAAAATTTTCATATGGTCCCAGCCAATGAGTTCTGAATTTTCCTTTATGGTCTTTATATCTTGAATCAAATAGTAAGGCCCAATCACCATTATGAAATTATCTCTCTTTAATATATTTCTCATGCCAAACTTTCCATTAATGTTGAACTAGTTCAGTTTGATGAACAACATCCAAACGAAGCTCATCCAATTCATTTAACTGTAAAACTCATTATATTTGAGCTCGTTTCAAATCTAGACCCAACTCCATAGCTGTACATAGGGTCTAAAGTTCAAATTCAATGGGAAGAAGAGGTTTCTTTCCAAAAACAAGCTCATAGGGACTGAATCCAGTTGTAGATTTCCATGTTGTATTGTACGCCCAAATGGCTTCAGGCAATTTCCTGGCCCAATCTCTTCTTCCTGAAGAGACAATTTTTGTCAGTGTGTTTTCTAACTCCCTATTAGTCACCTCTACTTGACCGTTTGCTTGAGGGTGATAAGGGGATGACTTCTTGTGGCTCACCTGAAAATGGTCTATAAATTCTAGGAGAACTTTGGACATAAATTGGGTTCCCTGATCTGTAATGATAGTTCGGGGGGCTCCAAATAGAAGAAAAATTTTGTTATAGAGAAAATCAGCAACTTGCTCTTCTCTAGCAACTCATAAAGCTTGAACTTCTACCCATTTCGTCAGATAATCAGTACAAACTAATATGTATTCTTTCCCTTGAGAGGAAGGATCTATGGGGCCGATAAAATCTAGCTGCCATTTTTCGAATGGTTCCAAAGTTACTTGAGGCTGCAAAGGAATTTCTCAGAGAAGCAATTTCTACTCTTTGACATTCATCACAACATCTAACATACTTTTAACATCTTTTGCATTGAAGGCCAATAAATATCCACCACCTAAAATTTTATGAGTTCTTTTTGCAAAATAATGACCCCTTGAAGGATCATCATGACAGGCCCTCAGAATACTATAAGTTTCATCAGCCCTAACACATCTTCTCAAAACCATATCAGGTCCACAACGAAATAAAATCCAATTAATCCATTTAAACGGTGCACACTCTTGAATAAGTCACTTCCTTTGTTTTGATGTAAGTTCAAGAGGTACTTCAGAAGTAGCTAAATAGTTGGCAATATCAACAAACCAAGGAACCTTTATAGAGATAGCAAACAAATTTTCATCTAGGAACTCATCTTGTGCAGTTGCTCAATCACCCTCTTCTTGTTTGATTCAAGATAAAAATTATGCCACCTCATTAAATTTCCCTAGCTTGTCAAGTATTGTCACGTTGAACTCCTGAAGAAGTAGTAACCATCTCATTATTTGACCATTAACTATAGGTTTATTCATTAAATACTTACGCCTGAAAGTGATTCAGAGTAAACCGTAACTTATATCCCTCGTGAGTATAATGATAGAACTTTTGATGCATGAACCAATACTAAGAATTATTATTTTGCTGTCGCAGGTTTCTCTCGACGTTAGGTTTTGCTAATAAAATATATGGCATATTTACTCCCCATCTCCCTTACCTCCTTTCTGCCTCCTATTACTGCACCAATTGCATCATTCAAGTACTCAACATAATGTGAAAGGGAAGACTCAATTTGGTCCGAGTATGTGTGAGCAGTAGACAAGATTTTCTTTTATCATTTCAAAATAGACACCACACTCGACCAGCCCACTAAACTCCACATATTTTGGAAGAGAGAAAATGATAGTTTCTATCTTACTAAAGCTTTATAGGTCCTTTCTATAATATCCAAAGATGTTCAAGAAAACTTAAATATCTTTTTTGTGCTTGAGGTACACTCAATTGTTGTATGACTTCAATTTTTTTAGGATCAACTTTTATTCCTTCCGAGGAAATGTGATGGCCTAAGACTATTCCTTGTTCCACCATTATTAAACACTTTTCGTGGCTAAGGGACAGTCAGTTTTCCTCACAAACCTCCAAAACCCTATCCAGGTTTTGAAGAGCTTCATCATAGGTTGACCCATATACTGTGAAATCATCCATATAAACCTCTACACAATCATTGACAAGTGTTGCAAATATAGCCAAAACGGCCCTCTGAAAAGTAGCTGGAGCATTACAAAGTCCAAAAGGAATAACTCGGTATGCATATGTACCCCAAGGACAAGTAAACATTGTCTTGTCTTGGTCTTCTGGTGCTACCTAAATTTGGTTGTAACCACTAAATCCATCTAAGAAAGAAAAATATTTCCTCCCAGCCAAATTGTCCAAAACCTAGTCAACGAATGGTAAGGGAAAATAATCTCTAAAGGTGGCTTTATTAAGTTCTCTATAATCCACACAAATTCTCCACTTTCCATTTTTCTTTGGTACAACTACCATAGGTGACACCCACTTACTATCTGAGATAGGATAAATGAATCCTGAACGGAGGAGTTTCTCAATCTCTATTTTGACAAGATCCTTTAATGTGGGGTTAAGTCTCCTCTGTGGTTGACGAACAGGTCTTATATTAGGATCAGTATAAATGTGATGAGTACAAACACTCGGGTGAATCCCCCTCATGTCTGTATAGTCCCAAGCAAAAGCTTTAGACCTTTTTACCAGCACATTAAATAATTTATCCTCTTGTATTTCTGTCAACCAACTATTGACATTCACAGTTTTTCCTGGTAGCAACATAATTGTTTTTATTCCAGGATAGGCCGAAGTGACAGTATGTATTGATTGTAACAAAGTGTTGAGAGGACAACTATGAGGTATAAGTCGGTGAAATCTTGTAATATCATCAAATAAATAACTCATTCTAGGAATCATATTAGCCAAGGGACAAGGCATCCCCATGGTAACATAATTTTGTTCCATCCCACTTATATCAATCAGTTGTCCCAAAATTTCTAGTACATCCTCTATCACTTCTTCACTAGAACTTATAGCCAAATGTGCAACCTCATTCACTAACTCATCCTTTAAGTCTTCTCCATGATGTTTAATCACTACCATGGCCAAAGAGGCCAGAATGTCTTGCCCACTAAATTCTTCTGGTTCATCAACCCAAACTTTATTATATTCGGTAGGTTTAGCAGGAGGCTATAAAAATAAACATTTACTATCTGGACCATGTGAAATGGTCATACCTCCTTCACGACAATCTATTTTAGCAGCGACGGTAGCTAACCATGGTCTTCCAAAAATTATTGGATAACTATCTTTAGGTGTAAGTGATTGGATTATTTGAAAGTCAACTGGATATTCCCATCCATCAACTTTAACAAGAACATTTTTTATAACACCTTTTGGAATGGCTATAGACTGATTTGCCATTTGTAAGACTGTAGTTGTAGGACTTAAATCAGTAAGACTTAATTTTTCCATTACATCCACCGTCATTACATTAATAGCTGCTCCCAAATCCACCAATGCATTAGGTATTGCTACCTCATTAATTGTAATAGTAATCAGTGGACTCCCAGGATCATCATATTTTGGAGCAACAATCTTTCTAGAAAAAAATTAAGCTAAATAACCATCAATGTGCACAGTGTTTATTTTCTTTGGTTTCCTTCCTAGAGTTTTAATACACAGTTGTTTGATCAACTGATTTAACTCAGGAATTTCCTTTATTTCCTGCAGCAAAGGAACCTATATTTGCAATTGTTTAATTTCCTGAATTAATGCAGTTTCAGAAGCTAATGTCATTTCCGGAGTATCTTTTAGAATTGTTGATTTCAGATGCTCTAGAAATGATGCTTGAGTTTTCTCCTTTAAAGGGATACCTTTACTAAACTCAGTCAAAGACTGACCTCCCTCCTCCCGAGGTAAATCAAAAACTCTTGTTGCTGAAGACTCAGTAATATTCACGGGTAGGGTAGTATCTTTCTCAAAATTTTGAGAAATAGGTTCATCCACTACTTTCTCAATAGTGGTCGATTGAAGTGTCCTACCGGAACGTAACTGAACATTTCCATAATGAATTTCATTAAGTCCTGTGACATTATCTTGCTCAGTAGTATATACCAGAGTATTCTGTCGATTGTTCTTAAGATTGGGAAGTGGTTGTGCTAGAAGTTGAGGTTGATTTACCTGCTCAGTCTGAGGAATATTCTGAGGTGGTGGTAACAAATTCTGTTGTTGATTCCTCCTATGACCAGTATAAAATTGATTTTGTCCTTGATTCCATTGGGGAGCAATGTGTTGTGGGTACCATTGTTGTTGTGACTGGTTTGGCCACTGCTGAGTTCCCCTTGATTGACTTGCCCATTCAGGAGATCCCCAATAAGGAGTTCCCCAAGTAGGTTGTGGAAGATAGGGCCGATTCCAAGATGGAGGCCATTGATTACTAGCCCAATTATTCTGGGGTCTCCATGTAGGATTGGAATTCTACCCATAAGAAAAATTACCTCCTTGGCATTGATTTAACACATTTATTTCTTCTTCACCCTGAGTATTTTTTTTCTTAGTATTCTTAAGATCAGTAAGAAGCTCACATTGATTGGTAGGGTGGATTTACTCACAAAGTTGACAAACATTAACCTTGTCTAAAGGACACTCAAGTAAAAGATGTTTATTTTGACACCTAGGACAATAGATTGACAAAGTCTCAGGGTTACGTGTCTTTGCTTGCATACCATCCAACATAGTGTTCAATTGGACAAGTATGTTTGTCTTAAGATTTTGTATTTCTTCTCAGAGCTTACCTATCTCATTATTCCCTTTGAAAAGATTTGTTTTTTCGATTCCTCCATGAGTACGTGAAAAATTGCAACACAAATCACATATGTCTTCAAGGTTTAACTGAGACACGTCACCTTTTCCCATTAAATCAAGACTTCTTCTTGCATCATCATCGAGTCCTTTAAGAGATATAGTCTTGAGAATCTCAACACTAATGGTTGTTTCTCCACATCGTTTAGATAAGAAAAGAAACCTATCCAAATAGTCCTCTAGACTCTCATCCTCATTCTGCCTAAGTTTAAACAACTCTTCCTTATGATCACTCACCCTACAATAACTTTGATATTTATTCAAAAACACAGTTTCCATTTCTTCCCAAGATGTAATACTTCTAGACGGTAGTCCCATAAACCAACGCATGGTTGAATCCTTCAAAGTAGAAGGAAACAACTTCAGTTTCTGGTTGTCATTTTTATAGTCATAGGTTTGACAAAGGACCTTAAATTCAAAGAGAAATTGGTCTGGGTCTTCCCAAGATAAACCACAGAAGGTTGGAAGGAAAGCTGGAGAGATGTTTTTCATCGTTGTATCATCATCCGCATCCAGAGCAATAGGATAAGTGAACGTTCTAGGTAGTTGAGGATCATTGTTGTTACAGTTAGCTTCTACCCTCCGATCTCCCATGATGTTCAGAGGAATATGCTCCTCAAAAATAATTTCTTCAACAACAGGTTGCACTACAAGATGATCTTCCGGGAGATAGTGGAAAGCCTCGGGTGGGTTAGACTCAAGTAATTCATCAACAAAATGGTCTTATGGGCCTTGGGCCTCCCTATGTATAACTAGGATGTATTTTTGGGGGGACTTTGGTATAAATCGTC
>VDFB02208542.1:0-16951 GCA_007258455.2 Sequoia sempervirens | reverse complement strand
GGTTACCCAAGGCGATCCTCCTAGGTCGTCCACCCCCATACCAACCCTTGCAAAAATATAAAATAAAAATCATATCCCATCTATCTTCTGGTAGACAAAAAATTATCAACACAATGGTTTCCATCAAGGTGACAACAATAGAACAAATAGTGTAAAACATCACATCAAATTCTTCAAACTCAATCAAGAATAAAAAAATCCACCCACTTCAATATCAATCACAAAAATCAAACCTTCCCAACTTCCAATAATATCTACTAATATAACGAATCATAATGCACAACTATTATAGAAGCATCATCCTATTCATTCTCAAAATTCCTCTCATATTCAAGTATAGCTCTAAGAAATCATTAAAAGAAATAATGGATAGAGTTTAAGGATTATTCACCTAAAGACTTCGTCAAGGTGACGACTTTTACAACCTCTCACTCACCATCTTATGCCAATATCTTGATAAGTAAATGCTTATATGATGAAGAGTTATATTACAAATAAAAAGCCATCTATCATTTGAATCCAAGATCATTTTTGTCTATATAGGACAACTTCTATAAATATATCATTATTCTATATTTAATTTATTCTTTTTTGCTCAATTTATTTATATAAAAGTATATCAATCAACTATTCTTCTTCTCTTCAAGGAAATTACCCTACACCTATGTATATACATAAGAAACAATCCAAGATTACTCAGTTTCATATAAACAACACATATTTCACACAGCAATCAATCCACTTATGGAACCAAAAGCATACACAAAATTGGTTTCTATAACTAGATAACATACGAAACAAGTTATATTTGAAATCGCTAAGAACAAGGGAAATTTCTTAACTCATGTTACCTAATTCTTCTAATTAGATTAGTTATAAATTACTGACATTTATAATCTACAGTTCCAAATAGTGGTCAACTAGATGCTAAGAGAGAGTATTTGATTTCTAAATGCAAAATCTATTATATAATCCTAACTTCCAACAATATTCCCTAATTCCTTTTTATAAGCATTCTTATGCATAAGAACATTAATAATAATATCATATTTCCTGATTAGTAACCACCTCACCAATATCCTTCAGCATTATCACAATTGAAAACTCACAAATCCTTTGAAGATACATTGAGAGTGGAGGTAGTGGTTGCTTTAAAGTAATACTAAAATAGATCCTACTCTCTTAATTCTCCAAGTCATACAAATGTTTCGGTAACAAGTCTATTGCAAGAGAAAATGTTCTGAGGGATTTGAACCATTCCCATCAACAAGGAATAGCGAATTTCTAAGGTGGAGGATAAGAAATAAAACACACAAGCTAAAGATCAATAATGTCTGATTCTATTAAACATAATTGATTATAAGAACTCATTTGTTTCTGCTATGACAGGTTGACAAGGAATCTTGGAGATTATTTCAATCTCTACAACGTTCAATTTTTGAGTGAAACAGATGTAACAAGTTGCCAAAGAAATCAGAGAGGTGTTTTAAACCTCTACTACCTTCTATGCTCAAGTGTCACAACTGTAAGAAATTCCAAGCGAATCAAGGAGGTTATTTAGGCCTATATACCCAACCATGTTCAAGTACGCCGCTGTGACAGGTTGACAATGAAATCAAAGAGATTATTTAATTTACTACACCTTTGCAGTCTAAAAGTTGCAGTTGTGATAAGTTACCAAAAGTTTTAGGGAGGCTAATTAATTTTGTACACTGCCTTAACTCTAAACGCTGTACAGTGATAGGTTTTCAATTATATTAGAAAATGTATATTGGAATTTGGAAATATTACAATCTTCTTGCACTATTGTCAAGTCCCAAATGTTATCCGCAAGACTAAAGGGAAGTAGAAAGGTGAGGTGCAAATATATAACTTAAGAGTAGGAGAAATAATGTGCAACTTTTCTTTTTTGAACTAGACGCATTTCTGTTTGGTGGCGAGTTTCTAGAGACGCGCTCAAGTTTGAAGTTTGGAAATTAATCTTCACCCCGATCAACGGAAAGCTCTCTATTATGTTAGTAATTGACAATATTTTATTTAGCTTGAACCACCATGATTACCCAATTCCGCAGTTGGGCTTCTGTGAGCAGAGGATTGAAGAGATCAATGAGGCTGGAGTTAAAATGTAAGTTCATCAACATTTAATGCGATGAGAGCAAGATGTGATTAGATGAGTTACTTGGAATTCAAGGTGTGAAGAGGCATAACAGAGGCATGTAATTTTCTTGACAGTATACTTGAAGAAGTATAGTCTCCTTATGCAGATCAAAGAATAAGACACATAATTTAATAATAGAAGACCTGTTATAACAAGAGTTGTCGAACTCCCAGCTGCAACCATACCATCGGTAGTCGAATGTATCACATGAAATCCCTAGCAAACCGATTATATGGGAAAAGCATCATTCAAGGAGATTTACATCCAGAGAAGATGGAATAGTTAGTCAGGCATATTCCAAGGAAACTTAGCTAGTTCGTGCCAAGAGTTTGGATCCATTTTATACACTAAAATTTAATAATATTCCAAATCACCTCTAGCAGAGGATGGTGTAAACATACAAGAATGAATTCAATGGTCATGCACAAAATATATTTGTACAAGGGGGATTTCAAGCGAGGACAATAGCTACAAGATTCGAATGCAAGAAGGGATCACCCTTGATGAATAGTGACAGGTATAGGGTCAATATTGACATGACTTAAGAATTGACTTGAGATTATCAACATTATTTTGCCTTCACATGCAGAGGGTACTAGGGATGGATGTGCTACAAGAGGAATCCATCCAAACAAAAAGGAAATAAATAATGGTGCTTAAGACAAGATAAATAGCTCATAACAGGGGTTTACTTCTTCCACATTTATTCAGTCATGAATATTGAAGTGTAATGACTATTAGTTACGTGGAATCCCTACGATGTGCCTGGAGACCTTGTCATAGACTTCCCCCTTCTCTCAATGCCTAAATTTCTTTATGCACCAAAGGTTATGGTTGCAGGACCTCATCAAAAGAAGCTTTCTCCAAAATTATTCAATAGACTCTGTGTTGCCCTCAATAGAGAATCCCAGACATCCAAAATGAACCCATCAAGATCTTCTTATCTAAACCTTTAGCGTATTTTCCCCAAGTGCTTCGTATACTCTCAAATCTAGTTTAGAACTTCTTGTTGTCACCAATTGAAAGCTATCTCCCTTCAGTTAAAATAAAAACCCCTCATACTTGTTCTGATCTATCTTTTTCTTCTTTTCCAATATTTAGAACCCGTCCTTCCCGCTTGAGAGTTCCACTAGAAGTTTTTTATTTTTTAAGTCTTCTAAAAACAAGACTATTCCATTAAAGGAGTATCTCAACCTTTTTGCATGCCCTCACCATGCTCTACCTATCCTCTCCACTATGCTTCCTTTATGGGAGTAACTACTAAACATAATCTCTATTACAGCTTTTAGGCATGTATTTATTTCATTACATTAACTTGTTCTCTTGAGAGTTAAATAAAACCCATAATACCCGTTCTGATCTATCTTTTCTTCTTTTCAATATTTAGAACGATGTCCTCCATCCCGTTCAGAGAGTTCCACTAGAAGTTTTTTTTTTTTTTTTTTTTAAGTCTTCTAAAAATAGGCTATTACCATTAAAGGAGGATCTCTACCTTTTTGCATGCCCTCACCATGCACCTACCTATCCTCTCCACTATGCTTCCTTTATGGGAGTAACTACTAAACATGCTCTTCATTACAGTTATAGGCATGTATTTATTTTCATTACATTAACTTGTAGTAGATATTTTCTACTAACTGTTAGATACAAGAATCTTCAAAATAAGTTACACTTACTCTTGCAAAAGTAGTTGCAAATCCATTGTAACAAATAACCTAAATTTAGATCTTGTAGTAATGATAATTCATTTCATTTGATTTATAAATTGTATTACGATTTATTTATTATATTTTACCCTTTATTTTTATTTTTTATTTTATTTTTAATATTATAATGCATTAAATAATCCAAATCTTGTTTATCAAACATTTCCAATTTAAACAACCAAATACATAAGGGCAAATAATTTAAATCGTAAGATGGAAAAATCGGGGAGGGTACTACAGATTCCATTTAAGGCCTTGATTGGAGTGACTGAACACTTATTTTCTTTGGTTGATATTAAAGGTCTTTGATAAAATGATGGGTTGTTTCTTGACTATTGCAATTCTTAAATGTTAATTATTTCTAATACTCACAAATTTATGATGTTTTATTAAATATATGAAAGAATGTTTGATTTTTCTAATTGAAAATGTGTAATATTTATTTTTTAAATATTATCTTGCCTATTGATAATGGAGCCTAATTATATACCTAATTCAAAGTTTTTGTTTTAGTTATGTTTCAATTACTGTCAGTGAATGCATATTTGTTAAATGGTCTATCATTAGATCTCATGTATTACACAATGGTATAAAAAAAATGGACCAATTTTTTCAATAATAAACCTTCCACACCTATTCGGCGTACCCATTGCACACCAAGGTGCAATTGCTAGTAAATACAGGTTAAATGGTCCTATGATGATTTTGCATACTATATAGATATTTCTTGATTTGATTAGAGACCAACCCCAAGTAATGAGATTTCAATGGTTTCACTTTTTCTTTCATAAAACACTCATGGTATTTTTTATGTATCCATTGTTGATTTTAATGTATTTTCCAATGCATTCTATGATTTTGAATGGTCTTTGGATCAAATGATTAATGTCTTTGCAATTCTATACATGGAATTCAGATGTTTTCAAATATTAGCAAATCATGACTTGGGTGCTAACCTAAGAGAGAAATTGAATTTCTTATGACTGCTGCCACAGGTCTTTTCCTTCAAAATATTAGATCTGTTTCAGTGTGACCGGTTCATTTTTGAAAAAATGTTTCATATTCTTCTAATTCTGGGAGTTCCTTCAGAGTCCAGATGTTTTCTGATTTGCAATTAATTATTTTTTCTAATGACAATATCATATAAATATTCTCGACGTATTCTCTTTTATGAAATCATATGATCTATTCAGTTCAATTAAAGAAAAGAGTTGATATACTGTGGATTGTGGATTGTTACCTAGAACAGTGGCTTGAGGCAATTCTCCATTCTCAGGTTACCTATTACTCCAAGATCAAAATGGTGATTAGAATGATGTGCTTTCTCATGTCTTATTGATACACATTACAAGAAGTTGATGGTCCTCTTTCAAGACGTTTACCCATGAAGCTTTAACATTTTTTATGTCTAGGTGTTTACGATTTTTCAGATTTTATTGAGATTCAAGATCTTCCCAACCTACCCTTTCCATGAAATGTCTCTCATCACTCTTCTAGTATGTATCAACACTTTAGAAAGAAACATCAATGTGGGATTCAAAGCTGGGCTCCCCATTTTTTCCTCTACTTATATTGTAGATATTTCCTTATCATCCCTTTCCAAAAGTGGTTGGTGACAACCAAAAAAAGATATTTTATATTACTTATTTTCTTATCACTCCTACAATACAATCTACCATCCGCATTCACATAAGCCAAGAGGAGACCAAACCAAATGGCAGAAAGTGCCACCAAGTCCAGTAGAGAACAGATCATAACAAGAATCAATAAGACCCTGATATGAACACGGTTCCAAAAACTAAGAGAGAGGACACAATATTGCAGCAACTGTACATGCTGAAGACTCATTTGTGTTATGTTTATATAAATTACAAAGACATAGGAGTCTTGCAGGAGAAGAGAAACATATGCAGTGATGTGTAAAATATTTAAGGATGTACAAAAGCATTTAATAAAATAGAATAGTCCATGTAGCTATGCCTTATAGACCATGTGATTGTTTCATCAACCTCTTTATGAAAAAAACCAAAGATCAGTTATTGATACATCCCACCGTAGACTCTGTAGTGAGGAAGGTGTTCTAGAGCAAGGTGCTGGAGTTGGAATTCATGGTAGTTGCTAATTAGTGCCTTCATTCTCTCTAGACAACCATTAGCCATCCATTGTAATTGTTTTATGTTTGAAAAATTTATTATGGTTTTAAGACAAAATTCACTTGTGTAGGCAATCTCAAAATATTTGTTACATAACAAACAAGTGGTCATAAGCCAATTTTGGAAACCATGTGCAAAAGTTATGATGTTTTGAAAATTTAGACTAGTTCCATTGTATCCATTGTTGACTTTCATAAAGAGGATTGTTTCCCTACAACCCTTTGCACTTCCCTCGAATTGAGTTTAGCTTGATTGCTCATTTCCCATTTTGAAGGGCCTGTGTATTCCCTCCAAAGATTTCAAACATATTTGAAACAACAATAGTTTGACCCTATTTGATACCATAATTTCATTGACTATTTCTTTGTTGAAGGTGTATTTTTCCTTTGGTTGTAATGAAGGTGTGTTAGGAACTTTTGGGTGCTTCTTTTTTGGAGTCCCAACCAAACTGACCATACTCATGGCATTTATTACATTTGAAGGGAATCAGATCATTATCAAATTTTCACATATATGTGTATTTATTACATGCTAGAGTTCTCTTTTGGCTCAACCTTATTGATGAAGTGGCCCAAAGTGTTACCAATTGTAGCAAAGATTTGTCATCCTACAAAATAAGAGGAAGATGAGGAAGTTTCACCAAAACAGGAACTACATTGGACATATCTTTAACAGGATTAAAATCCATGGACCAATGTTCTAAAATATAATCCTCTTACTTCTATAAAATATGGGCCACTTTTAGAAATCAGATCTATGTCCTCTTTTGTTTAAAAATAAGTTATGGAAAATTTCTCCACAAAACCAAATGTTCATTCTGCCTTTCAACAAAAGTTCCTAATGGAGAAGAGTTAAATTATTCATGCTTTTAGGTCTTAGCCAAAGACCCATACACTTTATAAAAAAATCCAAGGCTTTTTTCTTTAAGGGAATCATTGTTGAATGCAACTTTAGACACCATTTTCAACTTTTTGACTAAACAAAATAAAGTTGGTTTAGCCTTAGACCAACAAGCAACTACAACTACTAACTTCAAAATAATGGAGTTAAAAAGCAACTATATCTACTAAAATTTCAAAATCATGGAGTTAAAAAACAAAGCCACAAGAATTGCTTGTAGAAAGCTCTGAAGATGGACCAGACATCTTTGTGTTTGCCGCTGATGCCGCCGCCATGGCCACTGTTGTGCAGTGTGTGCCCTGTTTCCATGCCCTGTTTGCAGATCCTGTAAATTGGGCAATGCTGCTGAGGAAAACCTTAGGCTTATGGGTTTCTATGGCTACAACTCTGAAATATTATTTCCCTCCTCTTTTCATGTTTTTGCCATATCATTTTGGTATTCTGATGCATGGCATGGAGTTGTTATGGTGCATAGCATAGAGTTTTACCACCACTCTATCTGAAGTAGCCATCCATACTGCTACAATTTATTCTGAGTTTTCATGGTTTATGTTTAAGGGTTTGTAGATGGGCTCAATTAATCTACCTTACTTTTGTTTCTCTAACAGATTTTGTTAACAGTAATGTTGGTAATTACAACAGATATTATGCAACAGATTACTGATGGATGAAGAAATGCTTTTATTTTAGCATTTTCCTTAGGATGGCTAATAATATGGATTGCAATTCAACACTATGTATCTATAATTTTAAGAAAGATAGGTTAACAAGAAGAGTTGAAATTTTGAACCCTGGTCAGCTACGAGGTATTTATAGAGTAAGCTATCTATCAAAAACATATATTTGGCTTGACATAGACTTGTGGATTAATTAACATAGAATTTTTTGATTTCCTGTTAGGTATTCTTGCAAATCTGGAGGTAGTAATGTTGATATAGCTGCATGTTTGCCTATGTTAGAATTTGGAAACTACTTTTCTATACAACACATATCTTGGAACAAATTTCCCTGTGAATAAACTGTAATTTCCTTTTCAGAAGTAAAATAATTAAGGAAATGTCAAAATTTGGAAAAACAGTTTCTTATGGAATCCTACTACAGGATTAAAGATCTTTGAAAGGAAGCAGCTACATCCATAATTTTGTTAGACCTTAAAAACACAAGCACTTGAGAAAAAATCTTACTTGGCCTTGCCTGAACCGAGCGATCTTTAATATTGTCTTCAAGTAAATTTAGTTGTTTCAGCATATACTGCAAGTAGGAAACTATAAAAGTTAGTAAATATATGGAGAAATAATGAAAGTTCCAGTCAGCAAATGGTACTCGAAAAAGAACAATATACTCAAACTTTCAGAACCTTAGTCCTTCCACTAAAATTTGTATCAATTATTATTAATGATAAGATTATAATATTTAATAAAAGAAATGCATATGGTATTTTTTAAGCATTAATAGATCAAGGTTTTTGTATTACTACTTGAGAACCAACCTTCCAACATAGCCCCATTCAACTTTGTTGAATGATAATTTACTATACAGAATTTTCCTTACAGAATTGTTAAAACCTTTATTTTATCTGTCTAAATATAAAATTCCAAATGAATGCAGCTGATTCTAGAAAAAATAGTATTGTAATGAGCAACATCCATAGCTTCATTTAGATACAAAAGTACATTTACTAAATTTATCAAATTACAAGAACACCTACAAAACCAAATTTTCAATCGTTGCAGCTCAAGAATCCTAAGATAGTAACATGATAGACAAATTTTTTTTATAATTTGAATTACTATGTCGGTCTATTAGACTACCATGGAAATCCATAGCATGACCTAAAGATCTGTTTGGTTCCTAGGCATAACATATTATTACACTTATAATTTTATTCCCTAGTCTAACGCTCGTCATGTAAACCCGAGAGAACACACACAATGCAACAATTTTTTTTTAAAAGCAATTAAATTAAACATGTAACAACATTAACCATAATTCACATAGCACATTACATCACATTAACACACTTGGTTCTCTGGGGCATGCGAGGTTACATCGCAACAACTAAACAGAATAAAGATAAAGAATATAACATAACCATTAACTTTATAATAATCATAAACAATGTTACATCCCATAACCATGATGCGAGTATAGTAAACATCGCATAATTACATCCATGATAAATCTCTTAAAAGAGATACAAATGATCCTAACTATTACATCATTGTTAAAATATTACATTACAACTTTCTTTGATAAATGAATTACATTGAATTCCCAACATGGGGATTGATACAAGTATAATGAATATGAAGTACAACTGATCACTGGTACAACTCCACTGCGGAAAGCTGAGAAGACAAGACGCTGATGGGGAACCCAACGGGTGCGGAGCACGTTCCACCCAACCATGTGAATTACAAGTAACTCACCCCCCGTGCTCAGAGGTGACGAGGAAGTGAACCCGACCATGAATGTCAAACCGACTCAACAACAACATGATACCAACAAGTACAACTCAAAGCATACAATGAACCACCATCAACGTTCACAAATCACATAACAAGTTAACACTAATAAACCCATCACAATGACACGAAGCATCACCAATTAGCAATCATGAGACAGATTCACAAGAATCAAAGACATCACAAGATACAATATCCAGAAGAACCGTAACAACATCCAAAATACGTTTCCAAATAAATCTGAAACAATTAAAAGTACATGATTCCATATAAATCAAAACAACCATTCAGTACGCAAGTCCAGAGGCAACCAAAACCAAGGCAAACAAGTGTCAAGTGGAGAGGGTCATCGCATAGCTCTCATGGGATCTCCTGGCACTTCCTCCAACTGAGGCGCCAGCACCCATCTAGCCCTCGAAAATACATAAGATACAATATCCAGAAGCAACTACAAACAATGCACAAGGGTGTCAAGTGGAGAGTGTCATCGCATAGCTCTCATGGGATTTCCTGGCCCTTCCTCCAACTGAGGCGCCGGCACCCATCTATGGATATCCTGGCCCTTCCTCCTAACTGAGGCGCCGGCACCATAGGGTAGCTAATGCGGAGCCAATAGTCTCTCGTGAAGATGAGACTATGACTATGCTGACCACGGCCTTCTCAGTCTATCACTAGTCTAAGGTAGCCCTAATGCATAGCCGAGGAATCCAATGTTTTATTATCTTGTGTTTTTAAACTATCCAACCCCCCTAAATCTATTGATTAGGTTATCACTTGTTTAGCTTACTCATTCGTGGGTTATCCTGAGCCCTTCCTCATCCTGAGGCGCCGGCGCCCACGAAGAGCCACTCTCCCTCCTATGACCCCTAACATATCTCAAAACAGGCAAGAGTTGGACTAACACATATAAGTCATAAAACCAAAATTCAATACACGAGGCATTAACCATCTCGCAACTGCACATAGGCAACAAACTTGCAAACCCGTCCAACCCTTCCTAGCATAACCCCAATAACGCTCAAAAGCATAAACAAGGTAACTACACTTTAAATCACAAGCCTCTGGAACAGGATTAAAATACGATAAGGTTCCCACATCGACAACAAAAAGCAATAAAGCAAAATATAACATACAAGGAAACTCTCATCACATTTTGCAAAATTGCACATTTACGTTCGATCCCAATCCTAAGTAAGTAACTAAAATGATTGTCTCGATAAAATCCACAGATACAATTAAAAGCTAATTGTTGTCTAAAAATATAATTTAATCAACACTATCATTAAACTATTTCCTTTTTGAAATATAAAGATAGAATTTACCTAAATACGAACAAATTTGAAAGCTTAAAATCCACGATAAATTACATCTGCATAATGTAATATATTAACATTTAAATTTAAATAATCTTAATTTCATTTAATATACATAATATTAAATAAAAAGATTATAATTACATTAAAATAATAATGTTAAATAAATATAATTTTATTTATTTTTATTTCATTTTATTTTTTTAAAACAAAATAAAATAAAATACATTATAATTATTTCCTAAAAGTATATTTAAAAAAATACATATTGAAATCAAAATATATATAAATATATATATATATATATATAAATATATATATATTAAAATAAATAAATAAATAAAATACAAACTAAAAAAATTTAAAACACCAAACACATTTAATAAGGGCCGTAGCCCTGACTGCCGCGCACAGCAGTCATTAAGACTGCTGCGCACGACAGTCTAAGACTGTCGTGGGCGGTATTGCCCGCAGGGGCGAGGCCGAGGGTACGGCTTTGGCTGTCCTTCGTCCTCCCCTCTGCAATCAAATTTCTTTATTTTAAATTTTGTTTTCCAACAAAATTTCGGGCAACAAAAATTAACAAAACAAAAACCCCTATAATAATAATTTTGATTTTTAACAATTACAAACGAAATTTTCGATTTCAAACAATAAAATTTTATTTAAAAGACCAGCGTACGGCCGACGGCCGACGCATATTTATAAGTAAAATAAAATTTATATATATATAACCAGAAGATAAAAATAATAACAGGATAAATACCCTGACTAAAATACAGAAAATAAAAATAATTTACAGAGTAAAATACCTTGATTAAATTTACAGAAGATAAATGTAATATTTATACATATAGATATATATATATATATGCATGAAGGAATATATATATATATATATTATGTGTATATACTCATTTACATTAAAACTTAGAGAGTGAATACAGAAAACAATTAAGTCCATTATGATTCTTAACATATTGAGAAAACCCCAAATTTTATTTTCTTCAATTTCTGAATCATTTTTCTTTTCCAAAAACCTACTTTGATAAATGGTATGTTTCAGAAGATCTGGTTCTTGATTTGACTAAATTTAAATAGTATAGTTTCTATGATTTTCTTTGTTTTCTAATCTAATAATTTGCTCTAGTTTCAGTTTTCAACAGAAGTTCTCTATGTTCACAAAAATTATTTTAATAAGATCTATTTTTCTTTTCAGAAACAATAGAGAATAGAAAAGGTACGAGAAGAAAAACTACGAGAGGAACCTGGAGTCCAATGCAAATTTGAAGATGCCCTCGAATCCGATTCCAATCCGTAGTCCAGAATGAACTCAACAATCCCTGGAGCACTTCAGCTTTCTGTTCTTCTGTGTGTGTGTGAGCTTCTCAAAAATTCATGATTAAATAAAAATATATTCCTCCTCTCTTCAAAGCTCTCCAAAAATCTTCGATTAAAAGAAAAAATCAATTCTTTAAAACAAGCTTTTTTTCCAACTCTCAAACCCTATTGGCTCACACTGTCTTTTTAATTCTTTTATTTATTTTATTACTTTAATTCTTGTTTTTCAACTTTTCTTGCACCTCACATTACATATTTATTTTAAATAAATTATTCACATAATTAAGCATATTTAATATTTAATTAATAATTAAATTGCAATATCTGATTTTCAAATTAATTAAAATAATTAAATATTTAATTACAATATAATCCAGCATTAAAATAAATAATCTATTTCAATCATTAAGATAAATCATAATTATAAATGCCCTCACACTAAAATAAGACAAAACACAAACACAACAGACAAAGACGACAATTACCCAAAATCAACAACCATACCAAACAATGAGACGACCTGACATCATGGAACGGGAGGACTTCATCGTCACCTTTGTATCAACATTTATCCGTTGGGTTATTTGGTGCTCGCCCTATCCTGCCGAAGCAGGTGGAATCGAGACTTGTACCTGCAGTCCTGCATACAAACGAAGTTGTGTACATGTGCATATATACATATATATCAAAGCATTAAATCAAAGTACTACATTGTGAGAAGGAATCACAACATAGCAGGGCACTCGCGAACGAGTGGTGCTATATTATCCTTCGTCACACCTATTCTAACAATTATAACATAATCAATAAATTACATTTCTATCTAACAATCATCTCATAATATATTAAATTTAATCACTGCATCATATCATAATTCAGAAAATCAACTAACATCTAACCAACCACAATGTCAAATGAAATAATCAAATCCTCAAGTGCATAAACATAATCACCAACAGTCCACTAATGGAATACAACATCTTCAAATGTCTAACTATCCAACTCAAACAATATCATCATCGTCACAAGTAGCAAACAACCGCATTGAAAAATACTAAATCCTACCAGTAAGAGGAGGGGTATTACACAAGCAGGTCTATCGGTCATCCATCCTTGGCAGGGAAATCGTACTTAATTGTTATCTTACGACATGAAACGAGGAATCTATACACATCCTCCACTCCCCATCAGCTAACAGTTGCTGAAATGCTGCCAGTGCTTGCATGGACTAAACTCTCCCACTTAATGAAGCTCTTTCGGCAACTCTTGAACTTGTGCGTTTCAGCTCCTCCATTTTACGTTGCCGGAGTCATTCTATGAGTTGCGCTTATTTGGCTAAATTGGCTCTAGGAATCAAGTGAATCGATGTTGATCTTCCTTATTGGTGGTAAACCCTTGGGGTACATTATCATAAACAATATCACGAACTCATCCAACATCCTAAAGAAACTTCTTCGAATCTTCTCACTATCCTCCTTACTCACTCTAGGAGTCAATGCATAACACATGCTCATGCTTCATACCTTCTAAAAAATTTCTTCCATCTACATAAATTTTTTTAGCACTACTACATACCTTTTCTTCGGTCTCCTTCAGGGGTTTCAACTTGTGACGAACCCCATCCTTTGTCAAGGAATAAGTGTTTGCATGGCCATCATGTATAGCTCGCCTATCGAACTGCCATGGCCTCCCCAACAACATGTGACATGCATGCATGGGGATGATATCACAGAGTGCCTCATCATGGTAGCTCCCAATCTTGAACTTTACTAGGCAGCGCTCATTGACCAAAACTTTGTGATGTAGCTTTGCCTTGAGGCAATTTCATGCGGATCGCGGTGCCTTTCCCACTCTTCGACTTCAACTGTGACCATCTCCTCTAACGCAGATTATCGGTGCTCATGTCAATAATGACATCCTCAACATTTTCCTTCACACTTGCACCTTGTGCGAAATGATTCTTCCTCTATTTTGGTTCAGCACTAGCCCAGTCACTGGGCTCTCTGATCACTAGGGTTTCTCCCCCTTTCAACATCATCACGAATGCTTTCCCGGATTGGGCCTCCTCATCTGCATGTGCAACCCTTCCACAATCTTTTGGCCTCTTGTCTGCCCTTCCTTGGTGTTGTGCACATTCATAGGCTCGATGCCCTTCTTCACCACACTAGAAGCACGTTCCGCTGCGACCCTCTTCGGATCCTTGTCCATATCTCCTTGTCCTCTACCTCTTTGATCCTGCTTGTTTTGATCATGAGGCCCGATGGGGAATTGTCATTCTTGGCTTGGTGAGGTACCCACATCTTCACTTTTTCTTTCATCATCATTTTGGCTTCTGGTCTTCCATTTGCCCCTTCTGCTTTGGTACTCTCCATCCTTTTTGCTTGCCATCAAATATTTTGTTATTCTCTTCCACCCAGCCTTCAAAACGAAGCGTGCACATCCTTCAATGGTGGTCATTACGACCCCAGAGCTGCTCCTCTGAATGCTCGGTTGGCAACCCATTAAAGATAGTAGGGGCTGCAGCCTACTCCATGCGGCCTCATTGTGACTGATGCGATGATTATCTTGTGAAAATATTTTAGTATATTCTTTTACGGATGCCTTCCTTTGCTTTGGCTTGCCACCATTTCTTCCCTTGAGATCTAACTTCGTAGTCCCACTAGTATAGAACTACTTCTTCCACAGTTTCTCTATCCATGCGATCCCATCGGTGATCTTCACTTTTCCTTTTCAATTTCTTTCCAATTTGGACCTATTTCCACTAAATATAGCATGACCGCTGACTTCATTTTAAAACTTAACTCAATCACCGGGTTCTCTATTTCTCATACTCAAAACTATTCTTCTGGCTTGTTGATCCTGGTTAGTCTAGCTCTTCGGTGGAACTTCTAGAATAACTGGGGACTTCTGCTTTGGGTCTTTTCCTGATCTTTGAAATGGCCCTTATTAGCTACATTTGGTCTTGATCAATTGCTTTCTTCTTCCTCTTCTACATTTGAACCTTCTTCCTCTCCTTCATCCTCACTTTCCTCCCTTGGGTTTAACCCTCTTCTCAACTACTCTTGTAACGCATCAATTTGTCTCTGGAGGGCTACCAATGCATCTCTTCCACCAGCATTTCTGCCACCTCGATACCTCTAGCACCACCATACCTACTAGGAATCACTCTTGGAGCCATCTTTCTTACATTTCGACCCACAACCATAGTGCAGTGAGAATTTCCTCACGATAGGCAATACGTCACATACTCAAGAAAACCCGCTCTGATACTACTTGATGAGGGCACAGCCCGAGACACAGAAAATAACCCACAAATAAGAGAATAATTTTATTATTTAGAAAATGGAGCTTCTTACATGCAGAGGATCTCAAATCCCCAAGTTCTACAGCACATGCAAGTTACAGAAAGCTACAAAATAACCCTTTCGCAATATGTGAGCTTGTCACCAAAAAGTTACCCAAAAAAATTAGAAACCCACCCATAAATAGAGCTCCTCTTTAGTTTGGAGCCAAAACAACATTAAAATTTGAGTTTAGGTGGTTTGGCACTGAAAATTACAACTTGAAGTTCAAATTTCAAAAGAACATTTGCAATTGTATCTTGTAGAAAGTGCGCCAACTTCCTGGGGCCATAACTTTTGATCCGAGGCTCCGATTCGTGAACTGTTTGAACTGTTGGAAAGGTCTCGAAGTAAAGAACGCGCTCAAAATATGCTACACTAATTTTAACAAGTTTTGGGGCCATTCCGGGAGCTCTAAGTGCCTCAAATCCAACTTGGAAGATTTTCAGGTGCAAATCTAGGAAACTAAAACTGCAATATCTTTCAACCCAGGAACAGAAAATAAAAACCGTAAATTGGGAATTTCATTATGATGAAAAGGGTATCCAAAAAAGTAAAAACATCTAAAAACTGAGAAACTTGAAATTTAACTATTTTTGGGTGATGCAAGATTTCTCTTACACCACTGGATGCTCCTGCATCAATATATGATCATTGAATTCAAAATTTGGATTGTTTATTATGCATATATTTATATGAATCATGTTAGTTTTGGATGATCATCAATTAGAAATAGATTTTGATATTATCTAATTGGTGGAAATATATATTTTTCTTTTGTTATTTTATATTCTAAGAAGGTACACCTAGTATTTTATTTAAGTGTGAAAGTATTGGTTTAACTATTGGTGATTAGTCAAAGGAAATTATCTTGGTTAAAACTAATGTTATATTTTCCATCTCACTTAAGTATTAATATTGTAGTTGAATAATATTAGTATATGTATCTCAATATTCAATACATAATCTTCATTTTCCATCCTTCTTTGGTACTAATACTATAGGTACTACACATGGCTTTAGGATCTGTCTAATAATTCCTTTAACAAATCATGAACTTGTTTGTTCAATTCCTTATTTTTTCAAGGATTCATTTTATGGGCTGCCTTATTTTGCAAAGTGGGCATCATAAATTGTTGATATTAATAATTCACATTACATGAACATCCTATTTTTCCAATGGATTTAATTATATTAATATTTTATTTTGTTTAGGGTCTAGTTTGATAAAATACATTAAATTCCCTAATACATTGACAAACTTTGGGAAAAATCACCTGGTCGGGGGTTGGGGCACCCCTAACCTAAGGGTGACCAATTAAAAATTTCAATATTTAGGGTGTTGGCCTTGTGTGTTGTAAAATGACCCCAACCTTAATTATAATAAAAAAATTCAATTTGGATGTATATGCAAACAATTTTTCATCTCATTAAATTAATATTAGAAAAGGGAATCATATGAATAAGAAGCTATTATGATGCAATTATTGTGAAGATTTATTAAGTTATCCTCTAAATGCTAGCTACAAATATCTATTGTGTTTTATGGACTAACCTATTACATATCTTCAAGA
>VDFB02208541.1:0-18876 GCA_007258455.2 Sequoia sempervirens | reverse complement strand
TGAAGAATTGTGAAAAATATTTTTGTTCTATTGGAGGAGAATATTGAAGAATTGTGAAAAATATTTTTGTTCTATTGGAGGAGAATATTTGAAGATCAGAAGAGGCTTTGGAGGAGAATATCTGAAGATCAAAAGAGGCTTTGTTCTATTGGAGGAGAAGATTAGAGGAATTTTCAAGTGATATTTTACAAAGAAGGAGATGGGAAACAAAAAAACAAGAAAAAGGAAGAGTCAATGAAAGAATTCAGTAGAAGAGGAACAAAGATTACGTGAAGAAAGCTTGCAAAGATATCATAGATGAAAACAAGGTATGCCAAACTTGTGCCTCTCCCAATATTATTCCTTTTGTATCCCTTTAACCTTCCATTTTATATTTTTATTCAAGAATTATGTAGGAGGATTAATATATTTCTTTTGATCAACATAAAATTTCCTATCTCAAACCTATCTCAAAATTATTTAGTTTCATGCATTCTCTGTAGAAATTTAAGAGTGATAATATCTTAATTTACACTAGATTTAATATTACAACCTTAATTTTATTTCTTTAAACTAACATGCATTTCCCTTCATTAGCCCCACACTTGAAGATGAAATAAATACCCGAAATGATTAATTACCATGAAATACCAAAAGCCTTTAATAGAAGACAAAAAAAGTGAATAGGTACTGAGCATTATTAATAGAAATCACAAGTGTGACATCATGAAAAAATTGATGGTAAAATTGATGAGAATAGAACAAAAGAGATAATTAATTATCTACAAAATTAACTACTGGAAAGCCATAGAAGGGGATGCAATTGGAATCTATCAAAGGAATACAAGAATCTAAGGAATTTTACAGTTGATAGAGAGAAACAACAACTTTCCAATCTTACACAAAGTTAAGATGCTTCTCCATGAAGGTTGTGTCATCATTCTCCCTTCATCACCTTTACTTTGTGTCCTCTAGTTCTCAAGCTATGTTTGATCTAATCAAGAATGGAGTAAGATTTCAATCTCTCTTGTAACATTTTAATGTTGTTGGCATTTTTCTTTATGGGGGCTCTACTAACTTTAATTACCCTCCTTAGAATAGCTTTGATCCATAAAATATTTCTCTAAAAATGTAATTCATTCACCACTCTTAGTGTTTTCCATTTTCAATTCACTAACTTATTCCATAACCTCCCAATGTTTGAAGAAAATTTGTTCTTCTTTCATAGGGACAAGCACCTTTTCCTTGGAAGTTTCTTAGCCATTTAGATAGTTTTTAGTTTCATTTTGTTGGTCTCAATGAAGAACCACTTAAGGATTGTATGATGAATGATAACCTCTTTGTTCATATCAATATTTTTATTTGCAATCAAGTTAACAATTGAAGCAACAACCTCTAAAGAGAGAGAATGGCATGGAAGATCAGCTAGTGAAATAGGAGGGGCAAGGCATAAATATTTCACTTTACCTCATCATCCAAATCAATTTCATCCTCCATTTTCACTTTACTCTTCACCTTAGGATTATTTTTCTACCCTCCACTCCCTTTTGTTTACCATCCAAAATGGGGTCATTCTCATCATAGTTTTCCCCTTCTTGAATGTGACTTTAGTGCTTCTAATATCTTCACCACCAAAAAATTGCATTCTTCCATGATTCTCAAGATCATTAGGGCCAAAGACAAGACTTTCTTGGAAAGGGGACCTAGGATGAATACTCAAGGTAAGAAGAATAAACCATTTTAGGAGTGTAATCCATAATGGAATAAGGTCATCTCTTCTTATAGTAATGTAAGTCCAATTTAGAAGAAGCAAGGTGGATTCTACAAGTAGCAATGACAAGTGGGGGTTTCAAGGATAATTCATGTTTAATAAGTAGGATGAAATATTTGTGTAGGGCACAACCTTAATTATTCTATTAAATTCAAGAATAGAGTATTCAAGAAAGGGTAACATAACGAAAGGAAAAATCACTAGGTAATTGTTATGAAAATAGACAAATGGTGTAAAATGGTGTAATTGGCTTGGAAGTTCTCCTCAAGCATGACATACCTTGTTAGCAAAAATTGAGCATAGATAAAGGATTTTGTCCTAAGTTACTTTGGTGTAGTTCTTATACCTTAGTATAAGCAATAAAAGGGAGACAATAACTTATGTGGTGAGTTACAAAAGGATGTGGTAGGAAAGAACAATTAAAATTGAAAATACACATATATTCACAAATAAATAATAGCACATCATACATTCATTAGATCATCATGCAATATATTATATTCATCATATATATCTCTGCTACATAGTTCATTTATACATCAATATTCTTTCTTATATTTCTCTTCTATATATCATCCATCTATAATATATTACATACTTTCTTCTCTATTCTACTTCTATAACTTCACCATAACTTCATCTAGTGCTTCTTTCCTTAATTTTCCTATATTTATATTGTTTCTTCTCTTCTTTGCTTAACATTATGACTAATGTTTCAAGAAATCCTTCAATTATCTCTACTAAATATCATATCTCTCGACATTCTGATATTTGTGAAAAGCCAACACAACCTTAGCATTTGCATATACTAGTTTATCATTTATTTCATATGGTAATTGCAATATCTAGAATGTGAGTGGTTCCACTACCTCCATGAAAGTGTGCTCTTTGTCTACCACAAATGTAATGTTATTCACATATTAGTGCATAATATTAGAGGATGCTTAGTCCCTTGATTTCATTTGGGCTTAGAAATTTATGAAGAATATGAGTATATGATTAAGATACATAACATCTTTAAAGTGTTTCACATATATCTCGATATATCAGTATATCTCTATATATCAGTGAGGTTGTTGACTGAATTGCCATGGCATGGTACTCTCACACTTATAGCAGGTTGTCATATCTTTATGAAATTCCTTTAGATCCATTTCTTCTCACTGGATTTTGACAAAATATCATGTGTCTTTCTCACAAAAACCACCATCCTATGTAATGCCCCCTCAAGGATTAGACTGAAAAAATGCGATTAAATACAATAACACAACATTTATATTAATACAGAACATCCATCTTTTATGTAAATTGAGCAGAGATTATGAGCAAATTTCCACCAAATATGACTTTTGGGTAAAGATTGTAAGAAGACTCATATATATACACGTGGAATAATCATTAAAGGTTGTTGTTGCAAGTGGACACAAAAAATTTAAATCTGAAATTGTCAAATTTGAAATTATGATGTGAAGGAAAAGAAGAGTCCAGAATTCAATAACGAGTTAGTGTAGTTCTTTTTTTACGAACTAGTTGATCTTGTTAATCTCTTGGCATCTTATGACCTCCAAATTCCTTTACTTCAAGCGAGTTTATCATTGCATAATATACAATTTTTTGAATACCTTATGCAGATGTTTAGGATCCAAATTGTGGTATACCTTATGTAGATTGGTGTGGATGAAGATGTATTGAGTTTGAGAAGGAGAATTAATAAAGAACCCTGCTTTTAACGCCTATTTTCACTGTTCTTTGAGATGGTATGGTCTGTATAGACCATTAATGGGCCTGAGATTTGTTGGATGTGGTAGAGGTTTGAATATATTTTAATTTGGTCTTTGTTTTGTTTCATTTCATTAAGAAAGTCAAAAGTTATATCATTTTTATTGAAGACTGCCTGAAACCCTATGAGGGTAAACAATGAGCATTTAAAATTGTTGAATTCATTATTTTGTACGGTGGGAAAAAATCTAAAAGTTGGTGAAATAAAGCATTTGTTTGTGTACTTTCATGTTGCAAAGTTACAGACCCAAAGGATGAAGTTTGTTTATCATTCCATGATGCCATAGGCTGGATTTTTTATGTTTCTAGACTGGGGATGACAGAGAATAGTAAGGGTTTGAGTAATTTGATTAAGGAGTTGGCATTCTTGATAGGTGAATATGTTTGTATATGGTGTCAAGGATTTCTAAGACACTTTTTTAAGCTAGGGTTTATAAAAATTATGAAAGGTTGAGACCTTTTTATGTCGTTGTCCTGTATGGCAGACTTGTGACAGTCATAGACAAGGCTGAGTGTATAGTGCATTTTAGAGTTTCCTATGGTTAATGATTGCAACAACCTTTCAAGAATCATATGTTGAAGTGTATTTCATGCCATTAAAACTATGTTGAAGGTCTGGGAGGGTCCTTTGATATTGCATGAAAAAATAGATAGGAGAGGACAGTCTTAAGAAGCCTAAATAGGCCTAATTGCTGAATGAAAATCATTATCTGGTGGTGTTTGTAGAATCTATGATCCTTTAGCTATGTAGGATCAACAATTCTATAGTGAATCATGACATTATACTGTCCACTATTATGTGGTAGACATGTTCCCTATCTATGGAAGCTCCTATGAATTACCAAGTCCAATGCTACACTCAAAGGAGGCAGATTTTGTCACATTAAAGATGATAATTGATCAGAATTATGACAACAGTGCCTTCACGCCCCAACTATCTATGTTGATGATAATTTATTGTGGCAACATTGAGTTTGAGCATTATGACGCTCTTTATTGTGCCTTCAATATGAATCTTGGAAATCATTTGGGCAACACTTATTGATCAACATTGTCTTTTGTGATGTTGTTTGTTGGAGGGAAAATAACTATAGTGAACAAACTATCTAGACTATTTTGGTCCTCGTCATCATGTCATTGAATGTAAGAGATAGTCAATTTTACTCATTTGTCTATGTTTGATGGTGTCTAATTCTCCAATCTGTTTTTGTCTTTATAGGTTTAACTCAGCCTTCTCATTTGATCACTATATATTAGTTGTGTGGTCTCTTAGTTAGGTGCAAGTTTTTGTATATGGCTTATCTTTCATCCATCTTCTTGATATTATTTCTACTACCTCATTTGCTTTGAGTTGATAGTACTACTCTAGATATTAGTTTAGAGTTCTCATCCTGATTCCATATCTGCTGTAGTATATAGAATATTCACACTGTTAAATTGTATTGCCTCACACACTACATATATACAACATTGGATGTTTTTAATATATCATTCCATATCAATATCACACACCATAACTACCAAATGTTCTTAAGATATGGTTGTCCTGCATGCCACAACCAAGAGAATGGAATGGTCTGGCATTGGTACATAGAAGCAAATCATGCCTCTATGAATCAGGTCTGCACATAAGAAACATAGAGTTTAGCACACAATTCTTCCTATAATCCATTCTAAGCAATATTGTCTTTTCTTGTATAACACCTAATTAGCATTTTAATTGACAGGAAAATAGAGATCCACTAAGTAATGTACACACATTCATTTATGAAGCCATTTAGAAACAGGGATAGGAGCTAGTAGGAAGAGCTGTGGACTCGATGGCATGACTCATCATCAATTAATTTCGATCCAATTTCAAGCCTTCAAACATAAAGGAAAATAGCTTCATGATCCATTTAGATAACAAAGTCTGTGCCATTTGTGCTAATCTAGTTAGTATCTCAATCCTAACTTATTTTCCACATGTCATTAAGGCCTTCATTAATCTATTGAAAGCTAGCCTAATAAAGAAATAAAAGTCACAAATTTATTGCAACTAATTAGAAGTGGGCCTACAAGCTGATTAAATGGTTTAAAAATTGTGGTTTTTCAGTTTCTTGGTCAAACACATGTTGCCCCAAAAATTCAAGAAAAATTCTTGAATACATCATGGATTCACAATTCTTTTTTGTGATTTTATTTGTATATGAAATGGATTTTCTTCCATTTTCATTCTGCTGGAATTTAAAAGAAAAATCGAACAAAAAACTGATGTAACCCTAACACTAACCCGTTTCTTGACTTATCTAACTCCTAGCAGCCATTCAATTCAAAACTATCAAACACAACTCTCAGTATAAACCTTCTTCTAGGGTTGTGGTTAGTAATTTGGATACGCCTTTAATGGTTTTAAATCATATCTAAAACCCAATATATGTTGCTTTAAAAAGAAATGTTTAAGTCAGGACTGTATTGCTGCAAATTAGACCAATTAGGCTTTAAAAAGAAATGTTTAAGTCAGGACTGTATTGAAATTTGATTGTGTATCAGTCCAAAGGAGTTTCCCTTAAAAAAAGGAGCATGGCAATTTGCACAGTATTGAATTTTGGATTGATTATATCATCAATTGTGATAGGTCATAACTTACACATTTGAAAGTATGGATGGTATTCACTTGAAAGAATAGTCTTGCTTCTGAAATTTCAACTAGGTAATTTTCAATTATGAGTCTTGCATGTTTTCTACCTTCACATGTTGAGATTCTAATGCATGTTTTAGTTAATATTTTTTGTCATATACTTTTCATAGAGACAGATCCCCATAAGTCCCTACACTCATGATATTTTCCCATTCAAATGTAGTGTGTATAGACATGGTCAGGAATCTTGGATCTAAGTTTGAGTTAGGCTTGGTAAGTCTGCAGTCATGATTTGTTGACATGTTAGTCTCAGTTGTACCTTGTCTTTATCACTGACATATATCAAACAAGTCTATAGTTCTCCTTGCCATTCACACTAGTGCATTCTTTATTCCATGTCAATGATTTCTCTAGATTGATGTGAATCACTAATTGTATCATTACAATACCAAGAGTTTATGTTGTTACATCAATGCAGTGAAACCTCCAATCTTGAAAAACAAATTGCAACTAAGATTATACTTCCCTCCATGACCTGAAGTACTTTGGTACCTTGTCACCTCCAATACATTTGTCTTTGTCACCCTCGTCTGTTGTTCACTGTGGATGATCACAGTTGTTTTCTTCAATGTTTTCCTTCAAATGGTTGCTCCTTTGGTCATGAGAACCATAATCTGCCTTGCAAATTTTTCCCTTAGAACTGTCATTGTACTTGGGTGAATATTTTCTTTTGGTCATTGACAATCTCAAGTTTATTAAATATTTTCTTGTTCGATTGTTGTTTCAAGCCAGGCCACAACATTTTCTTATTACTTTCTGATGGTATTAGTGTACATTGTAAACCAAAGCAGAAGTAGATTTGTTTTGAATGGTAGATATTTGTTTATTTTTTAATATTGAGATTCACCATGAAGAATAAAATTAACAACTCGTGTACTTGTTGGCATTATAAAGTCACTTTTTCCAGGGAATATCTTTTTGGGTATCTTTCACAACATATAAGTGAAAGGGGATCAAACTAATTTTGAAATCAGATTTGATGGTGTGGAAGGCAGTGAATTGTTCTTATGGCTATATTTACTTGACTGGAATGTGAAATTGCTTTAAAAAAAATTATGGCTAGTTAGAAACCAAAGAGACAGCTTGGAATGCCTTTAAAAAGGCCATTTTTACAATGAAACAAGTGTAGGTGATTGAATTTTTGAATCAAATGAAAGAAAAAACACTATTTTAAAGTAATTTCTTCATACTTTTACTATTGTCTGGCCATGTACGGAACTGTACGGGCACCAAATTCTATGAAATTGTTTGTAAGTAATGCATGCTTCAATCACCTTCCAGATGTTTCTTGTTTCATGCAAAAAGGTTTTATTTTGAGTGAGTTATTCAAGTTTTTCTGAAATTAGTTAAAACCCTATGTTAGGGTAACCAGTGCACCTTCAAAATTGCGTTTCTCTTTATTTAACTAGTGAAATCACATGAAAATTTGTAAGAAGGTATATTTTCAGGTAATCTTTCAAAGTCCAAAGTCTCAGACCATTTGATGAAGATTGGCATATGGAAAAGTGATGCCCTAGTCTGTTATTTACATAAAAATCTAGAAAATAGCTAATGAACAGTCAAGGTTTGTGTTTAAATGATGTATTCCAAGTTTTAAGTTGGTGAACTTACAAGTTTGTATCCAACATAAGTGACTGTCCTGCTAAAACAGAGTATTGTTAGTGATTTTGGAAGTCTAGTATTAGGGGTTTGTGTAAACGTTTATGGAAATGGATAACCATTGGATTTCTCATCATATAAAAGTCAATTAACAACTATTTTCTGCATTGGATCAAAAAATTCATGTTGGGAAAGCATAGTTTCAATAAGCCTAGGCCTGGAAAATGTGTAAATTCTGTGATTGACAGTGCTTCTAGAGAGGTTTCAATGAGTTTGGTTAATGGAATGTGGGTTCTTCTAAAGTGTTATTATTTTGGAAAGGTGCAAAGAGATTTTTTATCATTAATGCATACAAGAAGCTTTACCACCTTCTCTAGAGTGTCTTCAATGGATTCATCAATTATTTTCTCACTGTCACCTTTAATATTTTTTACTTCCTCACAACTTAGAACTTTTATTTCAAGAATGAAAGTATACACAAAAATAATACAACAATTAAAATAATAGCAAATACTATCAATGTTTCTGATGCTCCCAATGCATTAACCAATGAAAGGAAGGCCTCTAAAATTAAAAAATTACATACCTAGTTAATTGTTGCAACAATGATTGCATATATGGTTTTGTACTTGGAAGGGTAGATTTCAGAATTAACTATTCATGGAACAAGCATAGCTCATGTTTAGAGTCTTAATCATGTCAATAGTATGTACATTTACAATATTCAAGTGAAATTTTCCTTTTTCCCACACCAACAAGATACCAAATAAGCTTGGGAAATTTTTTCCTTTTTCCTACACCCATCTATAAGGATGATGCCAAGAATTGTGTCAATAGTATTCATTAAAGCTATCTATTTGTATCCAAATCCAACCAATTACACAAAGGTGGTACTATAGTACATCACAGTATTACTTGAATCTCTCTCTTTCCCAAATTCTGAGTTGCTGCAAACCTCCTAAATCTTTATTGGTCCTCCCAAAGTAGCAAAGTATTTTCCATCACTTTGCTAGGAAATTCTCAATTTATTTAAGAATTTTGAGGAACCAAAAAATCCAAACACTTATATATTTATCAAATACATCATTTTAGAGAGACATAAAGCATTTTACAAGAAGAACTCCTATTGAATGAGTTATAATATTCACTTTCTTTCATCCATAAGCTTATATATAAATTCCAACTTTTCTTTTAAATGATAAATGGTTTCTTGAAGCCTATTACTTTGATGAAAGTCATAGCCAAAACAAAAATTGTGGCACCCTCTTCATATCCCCAACTCAAGATCTTTTCTATCATATCGTGAAAGTAGCAAACAACACTCATCTAAATAATGAGATCCAGGTCTAGGACATCATAAGAATATAGACCAAATCTATCTTATGGTACTTCAATTCTTTTTTTTGAGGCTAAGGATTCAAATTTTCTAGTGCTAGGATCAAGTAGGGGCCAAAGCCTTGCTCATAATTCGTGATCATCACAAAAACCCAAACATATTGTCTATGATCATTTTCATCTAAAACTATTAATATTGAACCTCCTATGCTAGTCATAAGTAAGATTAGATCCTAATCAAGGTTCACATAGGGTTTTTTTTCTTGGTCAAATGAAGCCATTATTCAATCTTTTCAAATATTTTATATAATAAAGCAAGCAATTTTTCTATGATAATGCTACAATAGCGTTTATGGAAATAAATACCTAACATTTGGGAAAGAAAACATGTAGGTTTACAAAAATCTCTTTGCAAAAATTCTAATCCTAGTACAAGCTCCCTTATGAGACACCAGATCTCAATTTTCATCAATTCCATATTTGCTTCAAAATTGAACATTTGTGACTATGTAACTTCCATAGATGTTTGAGAAGAGTTTATTCTTTCAAACTCGTACATCCTTAACACATAGCTGGATTGCATTATGGTGTTTATTGAATCAATCACTTTCCTCAATTTTATGTTGCATCCAAATGATATCTCTGGAATAGTTATGTTTTCAAAAACTAGTTGTCTACTGCCAGTACAATTTGTGTTCAACTTTATTCTTCTAGCATTCCCTACCTCTACCCTTAGAAGAGTAGTGGACTATTTTTGTAACTTGAAAACATGCGTAAAAATGCACATTAAGTGGGGACATATATGCATGTGAAATGAAGCCACGAGTGACTAGTATTAAACAAGTTTAGAATATATATATATATATTGAAAACAGTGAAGCTTTTTTATATATAGCAAAAAATGGTTACAAAATTGCAGCCCAAAAATACCAAGGCAAGGCCAAAATTACAAGGTAATCAGTCAAATTTTTCTTACATACATATCATAAGCTCTTACGTGTCAAATCTAACTTTAAACAAAGTTCAAAGAATAACAAGAAAGATAGCTATTTCTTCAAAAGATGGCTAGTGAACAACAGTTTTTCCTTTCATACATAGATAAATGTAGGAACCAAGTGTTTGTGTCATAAATGCATTAACATGATCAGAGTCTGAAAGAGATTTGGAATAGTGGGTAGGATCACTTAAGCATTTTGTGTGTTGATGTTCCATGCAGTAGAATGGAGGGTGCTAGGTTTATATAAGGTGGTTGCTTTTGTACCAAGAACATTTTCCTACATTGATCTCTCTGCTTGAGTGGCCATACTTTTGGTAGTAGGAAAAAGCACTACATCCATGATAAAAAACAATAGAATCAAAATCCACCAAGTCGGTAAAATTAATAGTGAAAGCTAAAAGTGCATGGTTTGTACAAGTTCTGGAGTAAACAAATTGAAGTTTCACAAAATACAAACTTACCAAAAGCTAAAGACAAGCATTAGTGACCAGATTGTTTCCACTCTTATAAGCTCCACCCGCTTCACCAACCTAAGCACTTGACCAAGGTCCATAATTATCCAAGATTCTTTTGAGGTTCTTGAATGTAGACTCTTCTCGGCTAAGATATGATGGATCCAGTATCTTCTCCACAAGAAGCTAATCAACACCTAGTAACTAGATAACAAATTTTCAAGCAATATCATCTAAAAACTTGATATGATGAACAAATTGATGACAACTATTCAAGAGGTTCTTGGCAGATCAAAAGGTTATAGAGGAAAGGTCATAGCTACAAAATTCAAGTGTTTCAAGTGCATGATAGTGATCAAGGGACAGTAGTTTCAAGTTGAATTAAGACAATATATTGAAGGCCATTCAAGACAATGAAATAGAAATGACAGACACTTCAGAGGAGGAAGGACATGAAGATTTTTTATATGTTGTCCTCATTATTGGGTTACATTCTTTGCAATACAAGCATATCCAAGAGCAGTTTAAAGAAAAGGCTAGCAGATCTGAGTTTGTCTATTGTACATTCTTGTCAATTAGAGGACAATCTCCATGAGAGTATAGGGACAGTCCTCACCAATTTTCATGAATAAGAAGCATGCCAATGCTTAGGCCAAGAAGGTTGAATTAGATAAGGAAGTTGAAGTCTTAACCTAGCCGCCAAGTGTAAAGGGTTATTTATAGTAGTCTAATCATACACAGAGCACAATGAAAAGGTAATGGACTGTGCAAGATGACTTTGGAATTAGTTTCATGGAGGCTTCATACCAAAGAGGCAGTTAAGCAGGGGTTATCTCATGTCATCAGAGGTTAGAACAAGACAATCTTGATTAAGGTGTTGTCAATCCTTATGCATGGAAAACTTAAGACAATTGATGAGGGTAACAATGAGAGTATAAGGACAATCATGGACTGTTAATGACAGTGAATGAGTCATATATATTATATGCGTAAAGGAAAACTCTTTTCATTTTAAATGGCCAATGGCTAAAAGGTAAGGTAATGTCTTTGTGTCAGCCTTGACATTCTTCATGACTATGATGTAATGTACAATCCAAATGATAATCTTCTTTAATGACTGCTATCTCATCAAGGTCCTTGATAGTTGAAGATGTTACACTATTTACTTGAAACATCTATAGCATCCAAGCCTTTTTTTCATTGGATTAATGTCTACAAAACCAAAATTGTGTCTTTGCAAAGTGAAGCAAGGTGATAAGAAAGGATATAGTGAAATTGAAGAGGAGGAAGAACATCAAGAGTTGATAATGACCACAAAGTGCAGTCACAGGGGAAAAATAATACAATGCAAGCATAAAGGTCAGTGATGTAAAGCATTTCATGAGTTTTCAATTAATGGCACCATGAAGGTTGTACACATTCGTATCAAAGCATATGGTATATAATATGTATGTATATAAACTAGGAAGAGTAGTAATTACAAATTGGTATCTGAACATATCATATCATAGTAGCATTACACTCAACAAACCTTCCATTAATCCCAAGTAATCATGACTTATTTCAAGCTTTCACAAGTTATTCAAGAAGTTAGGCCATCATAGAAAACTTTTGCAAACTATTTGAACATACCTTAAGCAATCTCAAGAGACACATAAAAAGTAGAATCTTAGCAAATTTACCTTTTGTACCCAAGAATGACTCCTCGTACATAGAGCCTAGAAAAAGAAATGTGCCAAAGAGTTAGAATCAAGATAAATTACCAACATGTTTCATTCAAAATTTTGAGCAGCTATTGTGAAAACATAAAATAAACATTGCATTTTGTACCAACAACTTGTTTACCTATTAATTAACTTAGGCTCCACCAGAGTTGTCATGCCGACTCCGAATTGAGTGACCCTCTGAGTGAGAATCATGCTCCGATGGATGCACCAAGCCCTAGAGATAGTACAAGACATGTACACAATCTAATTATATTATGCCAAATTGGAATAATGTTAAATATCTATATACATGTGTACAAATTATATATATACATGGGTACATGATTTAAAAACTCAAACTCACCTTTCCACTAACATTAGTCACATCAACCAAATTATGCCTGCGTACACGGTCCATCCTTAGACTCAGTGTAACATGAGCTAACTCCCTCTACAATATATATATAACATAAATGTGTACATTAGGACTATCTACCATTTAAGTAAAACAAGTAATATTAAAGTTTAAACAAGTTTAAATTGTGCATGTGTGTACACACATACATACCTCTGTATCAGGTGGTGCAGGATCTACTGCAATGACCCTATCTGTCAACTCGGCTGTATCACGGGTCTCCTTGGCTAGCTCCAGTATTGATGGGTGTAGTGGACTAACTAGGTGAGATGGCATCGATGACATTTCTCCATGTACCAGCATATCCACAAAACTTGATGATCCCATCTACAACTAATCTTCAACTAAATCTAAGCCCTGGGATGCATGATGTTGAACACTCGTAGAAGGACCAGTAGGTGTACCCTCGTCTCCAATAGTTGAATGATCTATAGGTGGATTTGACAAATGTGTAGTGCTGCCAAAGTGATGAGAATGATGTGAAGGACCTGTAGCTTGGCTCGATCCTAGATGTGAACGAGCTCTACTCACATGTCCTCTGACCTCATTTATCAGGATCCCAAGCTCTGCCGAAATGAAACCGTATGCCTCCAATAGGTCATCTGACAAACAATGAGCCGTACTCCGAAGCATCTGCTCTCCTTTGAGACCATCTATGTCTGAGGGTGAAAGGACACCCGCCATAGCATAAGGATCAATACCATGATCCAATGGTCTAGATCGTGCAAAATGACTCATCAAATATCTCCCCACACGATCAGTAGATATCATAGATGTAGCAGTAGCTATATCACCAACACCGTCAATTGCTTCCCTTTGGGAAGAAATGACAACTTGCTCTGCAATAGGTGCTAGGGTTGGGGAGATAGCAGGCAATCTCTCCCCAACCAAATTCTGACAAGATTGAGGTTGTTGATTTGGTCGATGAAAAGCCTCCCTGTCAGCAACCCTACCACGCCCCTAACCATAATATTGTGGTAGGTCCAAGTAGTTGACGTTGAGGCCCAAATGAACCTCAGCATACAACTGTTGTGCAAAGTATAAAGGAATTTGGTCATTATTTGGATAACGACCAAATGCTGCAAGAAAGCGTGGGTATATCAAAGGGGCCATTTGAGGATCAACACATCGAGTCACCTGATATCCCTTAACCTTGGATTTACCAACGTAATATGGAAAACATTTTTCTTTGAGGGTATCTTTTGGGACTTGCAACTGAACAACTGCAAGAGAAACCTCACCACTAATCTCGTGATGCATCTTGGCAAGAATAGCTGCTATAGTGTCAGCAGAATAAGCATTTGTGGTGTGAAATTTCCGTATAATCTTCTTTAAGCTATTTAGAATTGACACACATGTATCCTTGTAAACCCCTGTGGTGGTGGGATCAGCTAGAATACGATCCAATTTATGGATCTCCTCGTCTGTATAGGCAAATATACCCACAAGTGGTGGTTCTTGAGTTGCCATATTAGTCCCTGATTTGTCCAAAAAAATACATTACTTTAAACATCCTAGTGTTTAAATTTAAGTGAACAAATCACAATAAAATTTTACTTTAGTCCAACCAAATGGAGGTGAAGACCAATAGGTACATTTTATAATGATCTTCTTTCTATAACTAATTTCATGCAATTCCTTATTAATACCCAAACCTCAAGAAAATTTGACTTTCTAAATAGAAGGAAAAGTCATAAATTTCTTAAATTAGCATTATTTAGATTATCCACAAGAAATCTAAAAATAAAGTTACAGACATTATGAACACTATTAGAAAGTCATCAAGCCCCAACCTATCTTAGTTGGGATAAATTGTAAACCTGATAGTAAGAAATCTGCTTTGATGCAAATCTGACCCATAAACTGCTCTAGATATTCTTAAACAACTCACCAATTATGGATTTCTAATTCTAGCTACTCCAAACATCTTTCAATTGAATGCAAAAGAAAAATACAGTACCAAAACCAAAGCAAAAGTAAGTAGATAAATAGAAACAAAACACAATATTTGGACTAGAGAAACCCAAAAGGGGCAAAACTTGGATGATAAAATACTCTCCAAACTCCACTATAACCAATCAAGTACAATCAATATGAATGAACTTCTCTTCTATAAAGTGAAAGATTGAACCCTAGAATAGAACAAATAGTAAGCAAAAACAATAAAAGCATAGAACAAATAAAAAACCGATATAGAATAGCCAAAAATGATACCTACAAGGCTGCAATTGCATATAGAACTATTCAAAAATATGAACTCTAATATGAGAAGTTTTTTGAAGAGGAATCTAGATAAAAATCTTTGTGGTGTAGCTGAAAGGGTTCTAGGCAATAGTTCAAAAGATTTGATCTACACAAATAATAGCTCCTTGTCATCCTTCACTTGCCACTTAATAATTATCTAATCTTCTTGCACCTTTATTCTATATTAATGTCAATGCATGTATAGAAAAAATAATTAATGAATACATCTTAATAATTTCATGTACATACCCAATTTTCATAATAGTATGATTTATTGGGCTTTTTGTGATGCCTTGAATTTTAAATCAAAACATTAACACAAAAAACATGGGCCGGTAAATTTTCACAATACAATTGTAACATTTACATGTCACAATTATACACTTACACACAAAAATGTTGTGGTGCCACATAATGACACTCTAAAATTTGATGACAAGGCACCGAGCCATAACCACACAAGGTCAATGCACACTAATATAGAAAAAAAAAACAAAATAATTTTCCATGTTTGAATTTCATCAAAACATCATGTGAGGGGATGAAATTTCCTCTATCTTAATATTAGATAGTAGTCTATGATGTTGCTCTCTTACAAACATAATGGTTGGAATGAGGGTGACACCCCACTTCATTCCACTCCCAAGATTATAAAACCATCCAAGAGGATATAGAATCAACATCCAAACATTATTATTACCTCCTTAAGAGGTAGATCAATTGGGAGATACAAGGTCTTGAATAAATGGACTGTCAAATATATAATTACACATCAAGGCACACATTCCAACATAAAGGAGCAAATAATTTGAATATTATAATATACATCTCCAAAATGAGATGATAGGAAGGAAAGGAAAACCAAAATAAAACAATTATTTATAAACTTTTTCAAGGCCACCTTACCAAAGTTATATTGTAGAATCTAAAACAATTTATATTGTTATTTGAAATAATAATATGAGTACTAGTACAAACCCAGACACCAATCAATGAAATCATAGAAAAAAAATTCTAAACTATTATTGAGAATTCTAGACTATACCTATTCATAAATTTGTAATTTTTTAATGGAATCTGAGAGGAATTGTCATTTTCCATGGCATGAGAGTTTGTCTTGGTTGGGTTTGTGTGTCCCTGACATCAAGTAGGAATGGGAATTATGTGTTGTAAGAATTTCAATGGGTATTTGGTGATGTGTTGCAACCGATGGTGGTTGGTTTAGATTACTTTGTGAGCAGAGTCAATTTAATGTGAATGAGACTTGGTCAACTTTAGTTTGTCAAAACTTACAAATACTTAGCAAGTTCTCCAAAGCTTGGAGAGAATGATAGAAAAGGACTTTGGTATATCCTCTACATAAGAAAATAAGAAGAAAAAAAAATATACTTGATTATGGACTAGTTTTTTTATTTAGTAAGAATGCATTTTAGTTGGAACTTTTGTTTCTACTACATAAATAACAACACAAAAGATCTGAAAATTCCATCTAAAATCATTCGAGATGTTCAGTGGAACTGATATTCATTGAGAACAATGTATAAAGTTAATTTTATATCAAGTTGAATTTGAGATAAGATCAAAGAAGTGTTGCTACTAAGGGCTTGGTGTGATAGTTAAGGTGTGGTGCTATTATTGCTGCCACTCAGGTTCAAACTCCTCTTGTGCCATTGAGCTCATGAGCTTTGTAACCCTACCGAACCCATGTGCTTAGCGGGTTTGAACAATTTATTAATGATGGGGATGAGTTTCCATGTTTGTGGCTCCAATGGTTAGGTCTGGTTAACATCCAGACTCACAAATTTAAAAAAATAAGTCATATAAGTGTTTCTACATTTTTTGTCAAATTAAGTTGTTGATTGGAAGAAAAATCTCAAAAGTTTCATTTAGTGGACACTCCAAGTGTCCAAGTTCTCTGCAATTATTCTAATCATGTCATGGCAGAGATCCAAAGTATTTAAGCTCTTTGTGAATTTTTCTTAACTTTTCTTTTCCCTTGTTTCAACCTAGAATCCAATTTTACTAGGTAATGAAAACTGATATGGGTTTGGGTACAAAAAATGTTGATTTTCTGGGGACCATGGATACTGTACTCTATGGAATTCCATTAAAAAAAATTCAATAGTTTGTGCATAATTAGCACAAAACTCAATAAAATAAACATCACACCACTTAATAAAAATATCACAATTTTATAAATTGTTAGAGATCATTATCTTCATAATAGAAGTGAAAAAATATCACATGTTTATAAATTGTTAGAGATCATTATCTTCATAATAGAAGTGGAACATTTTTAATAAGATGATCATTTGATTGCCATGTTAAAACCATGGGCTAAACAATTTTGAAAACTGCTTTGGTAATTGATGTAGGTGGCATGCAACAAGGGAGTAATTGATTACTAATGGATCTATAGAACCTTGGTTTTGGACTACAAACTTGCATTGGCTGAACCTCTCATCAATAATAGATGAAGTAGTTTAATGTGATTGCCTTTTATTATTTTAAACTATTCTCTTGGTCCTTGTAACTTCTTTTTGTGGCCTCTGTGGGAAATAAATTGCCGAAACAAACATTTACTGCAAGATTTCCTTATGTTGGGTGGTCTTTTCACCCATAAAATTCTTGATCAACAGAACCAAACAATAGTTTATTTTGCTTACAATGATAATGACAGCGATCCAAGAAAGCTTTATTTATTCTTCCTTTTAGTTTTGTCCATCAGGACATGAGGCATTAGGGGATATCCTCTACATGTTGGAGATGTGTTTTGACATTATAGAGCAGATATACATTTCCTATGTATTCACCCTCTCTAATTCATATTCATTTGCAAGACATACTGTACCGTAGGGTATAGTTCTCCGAATTCCAAAGGTTGAAATCAAGGTTTATGATTCAAGGGATTTGATTTAGTTAATAACGCAGATGCTCAAACAATTTTATCAACTAAACACTAAGCAGTGTCACTAATAAGGCATAAATCAAGCTTTATAATGCACACATGAAAGCGCCAGAAATTGTCTATTACACACATGAATCACCACACATGTCTATTGCATAAAAGCAATAGAATTTTTGTTCTATTTTACAATCTCACAGCCAGTCTTACCTCCATGCATGCCCATTATGTAAATGCCTAGTTAGTGAAAGTGCTAGAAATGACCTTGCCCTATTTGCTAAAAATCCTATGAAAACGACCTTGCCTTGTTTGCTAAAAATGTTGTGTTCAAACAACCTTTCCTGCAAATAAGACTTGATGAATCTCATCTCTAAAATTTTAGAGGGAAAAATAGGGTGTTCTCTAAAATTGGAGGAAAAAATTAGGGCATTCGATGGAAGGTCTAGTTCGAATGAAGCCTTTTTTTCCTTTCAATTCAAAAACTTTTAAAAAATTCCATTAACTGATGGGAGTTCATTCAAAGCCCCCCTTCATTACTTGGGTGGGGGCTTCTAATAAACCCCCTTCATCTAACCCTAATTGATTTTTTTATGTGCATTTCTAATTTCTCTTCATCCAAATAATTGTAACCCATTATTGTGGGTTTACCCGCATAAAGATTTTTTGGTGCGAGTAAGAGAAAAATAGAGAAAAAGTTCAGTATTAGTTAGAAGGACAAAAGATCGACAACTAAGCCTAAATGGATATGTAATCAAGCATTTGTAGATGCTATTCTTTCAGTCCATTCTCTTCGATCTAATCCAAATCTTTGTAAGGCATTGTGCCTTCCTATTTTGAGAAGTGAGCTCTAGGAAGAGTGTCTGAATGCAAGTGCATTCCCATTTTGTAAAATTCTTTTTGAGTATAGGGCTGATGCAAGAAGTTGGGTACACAAAAAACTAAAAAAGTGGAAATGTTTTTGCTGTTTTTTAGAATTTTTCACACTTGGACTGAAAATTTGAGGCACTTACACAA
>VDFB02208540.1:0-37113 GCA_007258455.2 Sequoia sempervirens | reverse complement strand
AAATTTTTTTTCTTTTTTAAACGCCTTGAGAGCACATATCATGTCATGGGGAATATTTAAATTCCAACGCCCTCTATACTTTTTTCATCACTTGGCAATTTCCAACGCCTTAGTTATTTTGTTTCATCACCCTAGGCGTACTTAGGGAGTCCTGCTGACATTTTCCACCACTTAAAATAGTTTTCAAGGCCTCCTAGGCTTAGGCGCAAATGCCATGTCTTACTTCAAGTTTACACTTAGAAAAATATTCAAACCTCTTCCTCAACCCCTTAGGCGCATATGGAAACCCTCACTTCAAATTTTCTATACTTACCATACTTTTCAGCCTTTCCACAAGTCAAAGGTGCATTCAAAGGGGAGGGCTTCAAATTTCCACGCCTTGGAATCTTCATCTTTACCTTAAAATATTATCACATCCACCAACCTTGCATGGGCGCATTCAAAGGGTAGAGATGGAAGTCAACATTTTGTCCTTTTCTTGGCTTGCATGGCGCATTCAGCTTGTTGAGGAGGGAGGAATCTTTTTCAACGCCTTAGACTTGTGACTCTTAGGCTTCTTCATTTTTGTCTCCACGTGCCCTCTTTTGGGCGCATTTGATGCCTCTAGATTGGATTACCTTGAAGCAATTACAACATTTACACACCCCTGCAAGAATCAAATTGAATGTTGAGAGGATTTGGCCTTTAGGGAAGAATAAGGGTCAATGGTGAGATAGTGGCAAGGCACCAAGGTTGGCTTGGTGGTATGGAGGAATGTTGATAGAGGGGTTGGCCAGTAATACCAGGGGTGCCTATACCTATGATAGGACCTAAAGGTTATGGTGAAGGAGTCACCTAGAAGTTCTTGAGAACAAAGACCTGAGCATGGGACTGTGATAGTCTCATCCAACCCTACCCCATCTATCTTCATATGCTCTCTCTAGACATTTTCACAAGTTTGCTCAATACTGTTGATGAATGAAATTACTATTTTGTCTATGTGCAATTTGGTGGAGTTAATCCGATTTCTTAAATCTTCGTGTTTGAGAATATCTTCTACATGTCTTATCTTGGTATGAGCAATGCAGTTCTTATAATCGATTTCATTTCTCATATGGTATAGAGCAATTTTTTTGTTTCTGATGATTAATTAGTCTTTGTGCTAATACTTCTTATTTGCTGAATCACGCACTTGATATTTGAAATTTTTCTGATATTGGGTATACCTTTTCTGCTTTCTAGTTAAAAGCATACATAATGTTTTGTTTTTCCTATTCTTTCCATTCATTGAAAATCATGTGAGGGAGCTGTACCTTGAAAGAATTCAGAGAATATTCATCTTGTCTAAAGATTAATATTCAGAGCTGTTGGGCTAATTTTTTTGCACCTTCTGGGCGTTCAATTGTAGATTCTCAAGCTGTCCAATCTGTTAACCAACACCTTCCAAACTCTGTACTGAAATAATGATCAATTTGTCCTACAAGTTTCCTCATAATTCCTTCGAACCCCTAAGTATGAAACTCTCCTGCAAATCGATAAAGCACAAGCACAACCTCTGAATAAAGTTGTCTGCAAGCTGGCTTGGGAGATCTTTCACTCCTGCACCAAGCTGTTCTTCCTGAGGGATTTCGTCCTCAAAAAGCTAAGTGTTTCCAGACTCTCCAGTCTCCTGCAAAACCCTTATCAAAATAATCTTCTTCAACATGAATAATGCAAAAATGAGCTCACAATGCCTTTTATATTTCCCAAAACTCCACACCCAAATTGCATTTGAATTACATTTCATTTAATGTACTTTTCCCACCTTATTCTTTAATTTTTGCGCACAACTTTATAATATAACACCCATTTTAAAAGTCACTTATATCTCCCTTTTTAAAATTGGCACTTTAACTTATATTATAAAGTATACTTTAAAATTCACTTTTATCCCCTTTAATATAAAGTCCATTTAATATATTTAATAATGCATAAAGTTAAATTATTTAATTTAACTTTATTATTTGATGTTATTAATATTAAATGCATAGGACCATTAACAACCAATACAACTCTAGGATATAAATACGCCATCATGCCAAATGTAGTAACTCCGCCAACTGACCATACCAGCAACCCCAATGACTTACTGTAAATAGTAAGTATGGTCCAAGTGATTGAATAAGCTTCGGGAAGCACACTACGAGAAACCTGGCAAACACTAAGCCAGGAAAACCACTGACTGAGCTCAAAGGGTTGATTAAATGAGTTTGCAAACGCCCTCAAAGGGCCTCCTAACCACCTTGTTAGTCCACGGGAACCAAGTGATGGATTAACCTTTGCAAAAGATACTGGCCTAGGAAAAGGGGACATTACATATAGACAACCACTTCTTGCACTTGTCAAGGGATACATCATTATTCAGAGTGGTCAAGGAAGGGCAATATGTAGACCAAGAAAAATGATACAACCTTCAGCTGCTTTGCATTCAATTTCCCTAGTTCAATTAAAATGTGATGGGGGCCTTTGCTTCTCAAGAAAGGGAAAATGATTAGAGTGGAACCTCGAACCTTTAGGGTACAACATGCAAAAAATCACAATGGTTTGTTCTAGCACACGAGCTTTTGTGACATATCATGCTACTACACAAGCTTCAACAATCCTTCGCCTGACACTTGGCTGCCATTAATATGGTCAACATCATTGCCCATGTGGCACTTGCATGCTGTTTCACGCAACCAAATGACAAAAGCCCAACTATTGACATTTGGAAGGTTAAGTGACTTGGTTACAAAATATGAACTGTTTTGTAACTATTTCTTTGTAATATGTTGTAACTATGTTGTACATATTGTTGTTTGATTCTTCAGAGTGGAGATCAGATGACAAAGAATAGTCTAGGTAAACTAGTTTGATGTGTTCACTCCTTTCTGGTCATGGGAATTCTCATTCTCAACTTCCTCATCTGTAAGATCCATTGTATCCTATTCATTTCTGCATTGAATAGAAGTAGCATTCTTTGCTAATAAGTCTTCCTTGCATTTGAATATGTTATGGTTAACTGTGTCTTTGGTGTTTTCCTTGCATATTCTATAATCATCTTTCACTAAGATAGGATTGTTCATTGGACCTCTTGGGATTTGGATTAGTAGGTGTGCAACATCATTATGCCTCATTGACATGGATCCTTTAATGAGTGTCACAAGCACTCCTTGGGCCTGATCTGGGCAATCACATAAAAAAATGTAGGAAGGAAACTTCATTTGTTTACTAAGTCTCTTGCAGGCATGAATATTGTACAATTTTATGTGATTATTTGAGAAGACTCAGTCTTTTATATCTCATGTTTTGTGTGTTATCTATACTTCAATGTTTAAAGGATATTCATGTAGGTTGACCTATGTATGTATGGTGCATCCAGTATTTTGTTTTTCTGTTATACTTTTGTGAACTATTGAGTTTCAAGTTAGGGTTTGATGAATGAGACAAAGAGTTGTGTATTTCTATGTTCCACCAAGTTTCTGGTACAGGGGGACGGCGGAATGGCGGGATGAGTTTCAGGGATGGCATTTTTTTGAGGGGATTTTGGGGGACGGGGGGACGGGTATATATATATATAGAGAGAGAGAGAAAGAGAGAGATAGATTAAAAATATAGGGAAATTTCAGATATTCATATGAGTAATGATAATCATAACAATGAACATTCATAAAGTTGCAAATGTAATCACCAATCATATTGACATATGCATCATAGAGTCTAACAAATTAATATTACAGCTACCTAAGTGCTTCCATGGTCCATAATTCATGTCAAACAGTCAATGTGCATATGATATAAAATAATAAAATGCCCAAAGGCTACAAGTTTGCACTACAAATGTCAAAATGACAAAGTCACAAGTGTCCAAAACATAGTAATAGAAAGTATGATGGCTGCTTCTACTCGGCATCTGCCAACATTGCATTAAAAAAAAAGAAATTTAAAATTTGCTTTTTTTTTGTGTTGAATTTGCTGCTGGGAAAAGGGGGATGGCCAGCTGTCCCTGGGATGGACGAGGGACAGCTACGCATCCCCTATCCGTCCCCTGGACGGTTGGCCGTCCCCCATTTGCTTCCGGGACGTTTCCTCAATTTGGGGACGTCCCTGAAAAAAGGGGACTTTTTGGAGACGGCTGGCAGCTGTCCCCTTGGCGTCCCCCATCCCCGAGATGTCCCCGGTACGGGTACGGGGGGCAAAAACCCAGGTGACACGTCCTCGTGTTTCCCTGGTGTATTTTGGTTCACATGAGATTTGTATATTTGGTGTTCAATCGTTGTAAACAAATAATTGAATTCTCCATCGTCCCTCACTATTTCTTGTTCCTAAACTCAGAATCAGATTCACAAAGCCAATGTTGAGAAAGGGACTTTATGTTCATTATCCTGTTGTCTGGTGGCTCCAGCTATAAATACATCAATTCCCAATTTGATGGACAGCTACTTATGAAGCTTTTAATTATAGAGGGGTAAAACTCGCCATAATTATTTCCTATTTTAGTGGATATAGAGCAATCGAAGTGGAAATTACCAGATTTCATCTTTAAGAATTCCAACAAGGTTTGCATTGAATGAGGTCTCTGCATCTGCTTATAGAAGCAACACCCTGAGGAAGAAAAGGGGCAGAGAACCAGAATGAGGCAGAACTTAGCATTTCATCTTTAAAAATGCATGTTTGCAAGGTTTGCACTGGATGAGGTGTCTGTGTCTGCTTATAGTAACGGCACCCTAAGGAAGAAAAGGGCATTTAGAAAAAGAAATTTCAATTCCACCTATGCAATAGTCCAATTGAGAGAGTCATTCCTCACAAGATGTTTTTGACAAGCCACAAGGATTGCCATCCTAGTTGGCAGTTAATGGACACTGTTAACATTTCATTTGATTTGAATGCTAAAAGCTTGCTAGCATAAACATATAATGTATCTGATTTATATATGCTTATGATGTTTTTATATGTGAAAATTAGAGACATTATATTTGATTTGATGACTCAGATGACTTATGGGAGTTTGCAAATAGTCATGCTAGACATCTATTTTCTTTCTCCCAGGATTGTCCAGCTGGACCCTTGTAGCCTAGGTCATTATCCTATGTATATTATCAGATCTTGCACTTGTCTTGTTGTGGTGGTTGATGACAATGCTGGCAGTTACCCTCCTGTTATAGGCATTGATGCAGGCTTCTTTTCCCCTCACTTGGCTATTTACGTCTGTAGCTCCATCTATTGTTAGGGTTTACCTGTATAAGGTTTACCTGCTTTTTTTTTTCATTATTTTACTTCTTTTAGCTCTAATCCTAGTCACCTTTTTCAGTTTTCAGAATTTTTTCTAACCTAGTACTGTTATATTATAAATGGGTGTAATTTTGAATTTCATTAACCTACTTTGGTCACTTGTAGACATAAAAATAATTTTTTAGTCTATTTCTTTTTTTTTTTTATAGTAAGAGCAAGAGCTCTGTTGTATGATATGATATTTATTTGTCAATTGCTAATGTGAGAGGAAATGGAAGTCTTTTGAGTTGCTAGGATTGCAAATGTCCTCTAACAAAAAATTTTCATTTATCTAGTCTTCAAAAAAGTAAATAACCAAGAAAATATGAATTTTGTATAAATATACTCAATCACCTGTTATAATAAAACTGAAAACCTATAAATCGACATTGATGCTTAAATAAGAATAATGTTTCAAGAGGAAAATCACAATAAATGGTAATCATGTTGGCTTCTTTGCTCTTAAGTTCTTAACAAATCAAGCTTGAGATTAATCTAAACAAATTGCTAGAAGATAGATTTATGAGCAAATTGATATTTTTCTTATCTCTAATCTGTCCTTAATACTTATTGAATGTGCATTGCATTTTTTTTTTCAAATACATGTAAATGTTTGTAATTTGAACAAAACTCCTCAATTATGTAATTGACTGAGATTTTATATTGTAAATTGTATTAAATTCATTTTGGATATCTATCAATTTTACTTTTAGTAAATTTTGCATGGGTCAATGCACATTGACGAATGCCATTGGACTTTCTTTTTTCACTTATAATAAAGGAGAGGGTGATATGTTGCAAGTGTTATCAGTTGAATGTTTACATTGAAATGATTACCCAGCTTATACACTTATCTCATGACAGTTGCTTAACGCTCCAAAGATTTATTATAAGGAAGAAGCATGCACAAGTTATGCTATGAATGATAAACTCATCTATTACAAGGACAGCAGTGATACCTGGGTAAGGACCACAGACTTTACCTCATTTTTTAGTATAGGCCAATCATCATCACTATGCTTTGCATTTCCACATGGCAGTAAGATTTCTGAAATTCGAGAGAATTTGGCTCATTACAAAGAAATTGAAGAGTTGCTCTCCCTAGAATCAGGTATTTCATTTTCTTCTACAAGACTGGTTCCAATTTTAAGTCCCCCGGTGGGACTTAATGTGCCTTTTGAAATACTGTTCCAAGTAAATTCACTGGTTCAGAATGGACTGCTCAGTGGGCCAAGCCTTGGCAAGGAATTCTTCAATTTGCTACATCCTAGATGGATACCTTATGCCTATATAAATTGGGCTCTTGTAAAACTAGGTAATTTGAGAAACACATGCTATGATCCAGTGAAGTTCATTAAAGAGGAATATGAAAATTTAAAAAAATTTAAAAATTTAGGAAGGCACACTGATTCACTAAATGCTTCTCTGGACAATGGTTTGATGTATGTATACCGGGTACAAGTCACACCTTCAAAAGTGTACTTCTTTGGACCTGAAATCAATGTATCCAACCGTGTGACACGGCAGTATGCAAAATACATTAATAACTTTCTCCGTGTCACCTTTATTGATGAGAATGGGAATAGACTGTACTCAACTGATTTGTCCCAGAGATTACAGAATGGTGTAGAAAAGCGTACAAAACTATACAAACGTGTCCTCTCAATTTTAAAGGAAGGTATTGTGATAGGGAGTAAGAAGTTTGACTTTCTTGCTTTTTCAACTAGTCAATTACGGGAAAGTTCTGTGTGGTTTTTTGCTTCAGATGGAGAAGTTAATGCAGAGAGTATCCGAGAATGGATGGGTGATTTTTTAGCTATTAGAAATGTGGCAAAATGTGCAGTAAGAATGGGACAATCGTTTAGCTCTTCAACAGAAACACTTCATGTTTATCCGCATGAAATTGAAAATATTCAAGACATTTGGATTGAGAGAGAAGGCAAAAGATATAATTTTTCAGATGGAATTGGGAAGATATCTTTGTCCCTGGCAAAACAGGTAGCTTCCAAGTGTAATTGTGATAATGTACCCTCTGCATTTCAAATAAGGATTGGTGGTTACAAAGGTGTTGTAGCAGTGGATCCTAGATCTTCATATAAACTTTCTCTGCGGCTAAGCATGAAAAAATATGAGTCAAACAATAGCAATCTTGATGTTCTTTCTTGGACCAAATTCAGGCCATGCTATTTGAATCGCCAAGTGATAACTCTTTTGTCTACATTGGGAGTTAGGGATCATAACTTTGAGAGGTTGCAGAAAGAAGCAGTCGCAAATCTAGATCAACTTTTGACCAACAGAGCCATGGCCATGGAAGTCCTGAAAATCATGCGTGTGGCTGATTCACATAATGTCCTTCTAAGTATGCTTTCAGCTGGCTATTTGCCTAATTCTGAGCCATACTTGTCAATGATTCTTCATGCATTTCGAGCATCTAAACTCTTTGAATTAAGATGCAAGGCACGCATATTTGTTCCAAAGGGGGCATGCTTGATGGGCTGCCTGGATGAGACAAGAACATTAAAGTATGGCGAAGTATTTATTCAAGTTTCTTACACACCAGGAATCAATCGATTCCATGATACAGGGCTTTCTGCAGCTCAACAACGGGGCATTGATCCTGGCACTAGCATAGTTGAAGGGAAAGTGATAGTAGCAAAAAATCCATGCCTTCATCCAGGTGATGTACGAGTTCTATCAGCAGTTAATAACTCCAATCTGCATCACATGATTGACTCTATAGTTTTCCCGCAACAAGGTCAAAGGTAAGTAGATAAACTTCTTGATTTTACTTGATGTAGATTTAACATTAGTTTTTTGTTTTCCATCTGTATTTTGTTCTGTCTTGTTTTACATACACACAAACACAATCAGATTCGCTGACAATGTGGTAACATAAAAAAATCCTTTTATATAACAGAAGATAAAAATTAAAACGATAGCAATCGCTGAAATTATTATGGTTTATCAACCACCATTTTTTATTCAGCAATTTATGTGTGTATTGGAATTTTTTGCAAACCTACATTTGTTTTTCATTCAGATGAGCAGGAGAACCTAATTTTTCACTCAATTATGTATTTAAGCCTCGATTTTTTTGGGAATTTATCAAGATGCCATTTTCAAAGATGATTGTGGTTGCTCTTCTATCACTAAATAGCTTTTCACATTCAAACAAAAACTTAACCTGTATTCAAATACAAGTGACTATTGTATGCAGATTAATTTAAGTCAGTTTTAATTAGTTTGTTTTGTTCAGTCTTGGTGAAGTACAAAAATATGATGTGTTATCTTATTGCTCATGTATAACTTATTGAATAGATCTATCTATATAGTATTCCTCTTGTACAATGGAACTAATTGGGTGGGACGTGTTAGCGGAAATGTAACTGTTAATTTCTTTACACACAAATACCACTGGTTTCATACACAAGTTTATTTCTCAAACATGCATACCATCAGAAATCGCATTTGGCACCAATGAAGAACATGAAGCATTGTCAAGGTAGAGAAACATTTTCCTCCATTTTCTAAACCTAGGGTTCTTTTCAACCTAGCACTTTCCTGTATTTTGTGATAGTATTTCTATTATCTACTGAAATTGTGATGTTATCGTGTAGTCTTCGACTTGAGAGTTAACGACTAAGTCATGTTCATAGATCCAGTGGTGTGGCCTGCCTTATTTATGAGAGCTTCTGGTCTTAGGTCACTTGATCATAATATCATGAGTCTTATTTTACAATTACTTGGCATGTCTTTTCATTAAAATATCAATAAACTATATAATATGCCATCAAACACGATTACAAAATTTTATAAATTTTATTTCAATGTTTGTGTCAAGCATTTGCCTTATTAGAGTATCACTAGTAACTACTAAATAATGAGTAACAACAAAAATATTCAGCTATGAGTTCTAATGTGGCCTTAAGGTTGTGATGTTGAAGGCCTTGCATCTTGGATCTTGGATCAATGCTTGTGTCATTGCCTCATCCAACAATGCAAAACTGATATGGTCATCTCCCTCATCATGACCTAATATAGATTAGGATAAACCTCATTTAAGTCAATAGCCCAATCATTGTTGTCATTGTATGATGATACATTATTATATACTATTGCATTTAGATCTACATTGACATTGAAAAGGAATAAAATCAAACTTCTAAAATTTAAAAGCATCTATCATGAAAATTTGAGTCTAAGCTTACTTTTGCGTCATACAATTAAAATCATGGAGAGCAGTAAGCAATCATATTAATGATGAGAGACAATATATGCAATTACAAATAGCTGGTTGAAAAACTATTCAACTATCTCCTAACCAACTAACTATGTTAACAATAATATTAACTATTATTGTTGTTAATGATGTAAGATATTTATATTCCAGCAATCCTCTCTTGTTACATCATTTTCTCAAGAACGTAGGTTAGGATGTTTCAAAATCTTTGAACTTCATTGCTAAAAGGGATTTGGTAAACCATAAAATGTTTGCACAGTGCTCCTAAGATGAACAATATTGGAGTTGAATATTATGTTGCTGATCATGTTCTCGAATGTAGTTCTATAGAACCTCAATGTGTTAGTGGCACTCATGAAAAATGAGATTAAAAACAAAGTGTCAATGCTTGATTGTTGCAAAAGAGAATTGTAGGTTTTTATCTTGGTATGCCCATTCTTGTCAAGATGCAATGCAAACATATTCACTCCAAAACAACTCCACTTATGGTGTGATATTTTTCTTTTGTGGAAGTGCCAACAATTGTGATTTTCTTTTTACTCCCTCAAGATATCATACCAAATCCCAGAAAGAAGATAAACCCTAAAGTGAATTTCCTATCATGCAAGGATATTGCGTAGTTCATTTACATGTATTTGGTCAAGTCAAATTATCATTTTTCTTATGTTCCAAGTCATGTTTTGTTTTACCATGAGCATATCTCAACTCCCACTTTGTTGCTTTCCAATGACACAAATTAGTTTCCTTCATGAACCTCAAAAGATAACTAATAATTTGCCTAATGTAAGTTAGGTAAATGAGACTCCTAATCAATTGACAAAAAAGAGTTTCATATTACTCATGGTAATGGATCATTTTGGAAAAGATGGAAGCTTATACATGGGTGTTGGAATTGGTTTATAATCTATTATTCGGAATTTCTTTAGTAGTATCTTGGCATATTTCACTCTTTTTGCAAATATACAATTTTTCCTTTGCCATACTTAAAGTGCAAGATAGCAATGCCATAGTTCGAGATCTATCATGTCAAATGATCATTTGAGATCATTTTCATTGCTTCAATTATCTTTTGGGAACTATAAGTGATGATCAAATTGTTGACATATATTGTCAAAATCGTAATCTCTCTCTCTTGCTTTTTCAAGAAGAGATTGAAATCATATGGATACTTGGAAAATCCATGATTGAGGAGCTGCTCATTAATCTTGATAACCAAGTTCTAGGAGCCTATTTCAGACTATAGAAATATTTTCTCAAGTGTTGGTTTTCATCAATACTTGATACTTTGCATCCATGGCATCTTTCTGAGATTGTGACTAAAGAACCTGCTTCACTATTTCCAAGACCATAGTAGAATTTTCTTCCTGGGGAAAAATCCTCATACCATTTCTTGTTTACTCAAGGCAAGAAGATAGTCAAAATTGAGATGACCCAATCATTTGTGCTAGGGTGTGGTGGATGAATGTGCCTCCATTGTTAGACCTTTATTTTCATGTGAAAACATCAATGAGTTGAAATATCTTACCATCCTTGGAGACACAAGCTACAACTTCTTGATTGTGAGTCTTGTCTTGAATGAGATAGTTTCTCACCATCATAAATGTCAAATTCAATTTTCAAGTTCTGCTCTAATAATTGATTTATTGAAAAGAGGTTCTTAATGAACCTTGGAACATAAAAAACCTTCGTGAGTTAACATTTGTGGGTTTTGAGTGACAATGAAACGACCAATGCCTTGTACTCTATATGTTGTATCATCTCTAAGAGAGACTTCCCCATATGAAGTTGATATGGTCAAGTTGAAAAATCACTCTTTTTCTTTTGTCATATATCTAAAAGCCCTAGAATCAACATACTAGATTGATTGTTTAGAAGAGGATGTGTATGTTTTTGCAACATACAAGTAGTCATTTTCATCAGTGGAAGCAATATTTCCTTGTCACTTTGAGTGTTCTTCTTCCATTGTGGATCCTTCTATTTGTCCCCCTAGGATTTCTTGTGCAGCTTTCGTTGGCTTGATTCTTCATTTGGAAGTGTTAGATTCTTTGAGAGGCGAGAATCGAGCCAGGATCCGATGTTGGTCGTAGATCACATGCAACTCCAATCAGCAAATGATCAAAGATCAAAATAGTAGAATGAAGGGAAAATCTGAAATGAGAGAACAATAGAGACAAAGCAAGAGAATTTTGAGAATACTCTTGTGACTCTCACCGAACAATCGCCAAACTAGCCGAACTAGTGAAGGTGAGAGGAGAGTGCTCAATTTATAGAAAAACAAGGCATGTACATCCAAGAGGTGCATTAACTCCTACTACCCATAAAAGGTGGGAGGTTTTACCTACTTAGGAAATGCCAAAACATGTGGCATAACCTCCTCAAGTGAAGATAGGAGAGAGGTGGCACATAAAGCCAAAAGAGGGTGAGAAACCCAACTACCCTATAACCTACCTAGGTAAAAATAGAATAGTGGTTATGAGAGGTGGCACAACAAGCCAAAAGAGGACGTGTAACTCAACTACCCGTGTGGGGGGAGAGAGTGACACATGTAGCCGATGTATTTCGCCACGTGTCCTCATATTAACCACTTCTAATAAACCTAAGCAAGCTTAAATAATGTGTAGGAAAAAATAAATACCCCTAACATAAGGAAAATAAAAAACCTACACTAACACCCCCCCTTAAGCGTAGCTACATAGAGATCCCCCCCATATGAAGAAGCCCCTCCCAAAAGAGGAATAGCCCCCCTAAATAGAGAGTAGAATGAAGGACTAAGAAGCCCCTCCTGAAGTAGACACCTGTCGTACCCCAAGCAAAGCTCTCAAATGAAGGAACTTGCTCTCTGTGAAGGGTTTGGTGAAGATGTCCGCAGTCTGTTCCGATGTAGAACAATACTTAAGATCAATGATGCCTTCCTGAATCAACTCCCGAATGTAGTGCATATGAATCTCAATGTGTTTCATCGTCTAATGATGAACTGGATTCCTTGAGATCTGTATTGCACTCTGGTTATCACAAAAGATGATTGTAGGCTTTCTGAATGGAATGCCAAACTCAGTGAGAATATTCTGAAGCCAAATAGCCTCAGTGGTGGCATTAACTGTCCCTTGATACTCAACCTCTGTAGATGAAAGAGCAATTGCAGACTGCTTCTTGCTCAACCAACAAACTGGACCGGAACCAAGAGAGAAGCAATACCCAGAAGTAGACTTGCAATCTTGAGAATCGTCGACCCAATCTGAATCTGTATGTCCCACCAAGTCAATATCCACACCTGTTGCATAGTGAATCCCATAACTGTGAGTACCCTGAATATAGTGGAGGATCCGCTTAGCTGCCGTCCAATGCAACTCATGTGGCTCTTGCATAAATCTAGAGACCATGCCCACAACATATGAAATGTCGGGTCTCGTATGAGTCAAGTAGATGAGACTCCCAACAAGCTGTCGGTATAAAGTGCCATCAACCAAAGGTGAGGAACACTTAGCCTCAAGTTTGACCCCTGACAAAAATGGAGTTGGTGCAAGCTTATAGTTAGCCATGCGAAATCTGGAGAGCATGTCAAGTGCATACTTGGGTTGTCCAAGGAAGATACTCGAAGATGACTGAGTGATCTCAATCCCCAAGAAATAATGCAAAAGACCCAAGTCTGACATCAAAAATCTATCATGTAGAGCAGTTTTCACCGCCTTGATGGTGGATGAGTGACTCCTAGTGATCAACAAGTCATCAACATATAGAACCAGAAATGTGAGAGTGTCATCCTGCTGCAAAATGTAGGCATTCGGATCAGAATGGCATCGAGTGAACCCAACTATCAGAAGGAAGGAGTCCATCTTGGCATACGAAGCTCGAGGAGCTTGTTTAAGGCCGTAGAGAGACTTCCGAAGACAACACACAAGTGAAGTATCTTGGACGAACCTCTGTGGCTGCTCCATGTAGATTTCCTCCTGAAGGTCACCATAAAGAAAGACACTCTTCACATCCATCTGATGAACTTCCCAACGATGGGCTGCAGCTATAGCAAGGACAAGTCGGATGGAATTCATCTTAGCAACTGGTGCAAAAGTTTCATAGTAGTCAATCCCAGGAACCTGGGAGAATCCTTTTGCTACCAACTGAGCCTTATGCTTATCAACCGACCCATCTGCTGCAAATTTTGTTCGATAGATCCACTTGCATCAAACAATTTTCCTTCGCTTAGGAAGAGGGACTAAATCCCATGTGTGATTCCTCTGTAAGGAATTGAACTCTTCTTGCATTGCAACACCCCACTCGAGAATACCAAAAGCTTCTCAAAAAGATTGTGGATCAGAAGCTGAAGCAACGAAGAGATGTGGAGCCTGCTGAAATTGTGACCGTGTTCTTCTTGTGTCTGATGGATCACCAACCCAATCACCTGCTGACTCCAATGTCTGTCTAGCCCAAAGAGTTGCTAAGGCTGGAGAATCTGGAGGAGAATCATCAACCTCTGAATGATGTCTAGAAGAGGAATGTGAATCCTCATCATCACTATCACCATCTGAAGTGGAGGAAGAAGAGTCCTCATCAATATTAGGAGGATTAAGATCTTTTGAAGAACTGTCATCATGATGCAAAATATCCAATGTGATGGTAGATGGAGAAGTGGTAGGAGAAGAACTAGAAGAGATCTCCTCAAAACAAACACTCCTCTCAATGAACAACTCATGAGTGGTGGGATGGAGAAGCCTATAGCCTTTGACATCATCTGGATACCCAACAAATATTCAAGGCTTGCTCTGCGGATCCATAGCCTTACGTTTCTCTGTTGGAATATGGGCCCATTCAAGAGAACCGAACACTCGAAAGTTCTTAATTGTGGGTTTTCGACCAGTCCAAGCTTGAAAAGGAGTTAACCCCCTTCACAACTTTGTGAGGAACTCGGTTTTGGATGTAACACGCACAGGTGATGGCCTCTGCCCAATATTGAGGTGCCAAAGATTTGGAGTGAATCATACAATTAGCCATCTCTTTTAAGGACCTATTCTTGCGTTCTGCACCATTCTGCTGAAGATTGTATGGAACTGTGTGCTGCATGTTGATACCTTCTGAAGCACAAAATTGTTCAAATTGATGATCAACATATTCACCTCCATTATCTGTATGTAGAATCTTGATGAACTTCCCAGACTGTTTCTTTGCAAAAGCTTTGAAATCTTGAAAATGCTCAAAGACCTCAGACTTCTATTTGAGAAAGTAAACCCAAGTGTATCTTGAAAAGTCATCAATAAATGTCAAGACATATCTAGCCCTGCTGAAAGATGGTTGTGGAAATGGTCCTGACAAGTCATTGTGTACCAAATCCAATAGCTGTGTAGCCCTCCATGCTTTGTCTTTATCATATTTCTCTTCAAGATGCTTACTAAGAATGCATCCTTGGAAAACACCATTAGAAAATCGAATAGAAGGAAACCCTGTAACCCATATTCTCTTGACTAAGTTGTTGAAAGTAACGGTAGTTCAAGTGGCCAAATCGTTGATGCCACAAACAACTCACCTCATTTGCATGAGTGAGTAAGGCTATCGAAGGAGAGTTAGGAGCAAAGTAAGAAAACTGATATAGTTTGGACTAATGATCTACTTTTCCCATGGCAACTGTAGACCCATTATGTATTTCACTGATTACCACTGTATCTAGAGTGAACTCAACTCGCTTGCCAGTACCAGTGTGAGTGATCTGATAAGCAGATAGGAGATTAGTTGATAAAGATGGAACACAAAGAACATCCTCAAATGTCCCTTCACCCACATCAACAGATCCTCTCACATGCACTTCAACAAGAGTGTCATTACCCATTAATATGGTAGGCATAGAACATGGCTCCAAAGAGGTAAAATTATTCTCTGATGAGGCCATGTGGTGTGAAGCACCCAAGTCAATGATCCAAGACTTTGGCTGTGAAGCAACAACAACTAGGGCCTTGCCCTTTACTTTCTCCTTACTTTTGTCTGTGTCCTTAGAAGAACCTTCTGAGGAACTCTGTTTGACTGAATTAGGCACCTTGATATTGTTCTTTTCTAGAAGATGTGAAAGGTGGTCAATTTGTTTCTTTAAACATTTATGTTCATCATGGTCAGGCCTCTTACAATAAGAACATTTAACCTTCTCCTTCTTAGGTTGTTCACCTTTTGATGAAGAGGTCTGATTATTTGCTTTTGAAGTAGCAGATTTCCGATCTTTCTTCTTCTCTCCTTGGTTCTTTTGTTTCTTATCTTGCTTATTAGACCCTTTCTGTTCTTTTGTGCCCTGATTAACAGCCAAGGCATGTGACTTAGAGGGCTTAATTGTACCCATTAGAACCAATTTGTCCTGCTCCCTAGTGAGTTCTACAGCAAACTCATCTAAAGAAGGCATTTTATATGTGGAACCTAGGGCACATTTTGTAGCACAGAATGTAGAAACAAATACAAAATAGTTAGGACCAAGCTTAGAAAGAATACTCAAGATCAGTTGCTTATCATCCTTGTTGATTCCACACTGTTCTAATTGCAATCTAATGGCCTTCAATTTTGTGAAGAAGTCCCGTATAGTGTCAAAACTACTAGGACTTAACCCTATGAGTTCGTTCTCCAATTGATGACCTCTTAACTCATCTTGCTTACCAAAGAGGTTTTCCAATGTTGTCCACACATCATTTGGTGTTTTAGCAGACTCAATATTGTTGGTTGGAATTTTTGTATACTTATGAAAGCATACAAAATTGTGGTTTCAACCATAGCACGTGAGATTAAACTCTCCTAATTAAGGGAAGGCTCCCCCTTTAACTAAACAAAACTAAATGGGTAGGACAACAATCGTTCCTCTTATTTCAGGAAAGATTATGTTCTTCTCTCTTCACAGAAAAGAAATAGCACGTGTTGATAAAACTTATTACAGTAGCTACGCAGTGAAATCAAGAAAGAGGAAATAAAGTTTCCTGAAAGCGCAAAGACTTCCGTTACTTCCTCCGGGACGGGAAAACAATCAATAAGCGCAAAGTCTTGAGGAATGAGATCCTATCTACCCTTTTCAGAATGATTACTTAATGAAAATATACAACATAAAACAGCACAAAGTCTGTAACTACGATGTATCTATTAATTACTCTAAATGAGAACTATCACGAGCACAAAGTCTTGTAATTCTTCTCAATTTCTAATACTAACTATGAATTCAATCTTCACATTTACAGCACAAAGACTGCAGATATTTAAATTGAATCTCTCTTCAGCAATATTCCACAATTCTCAAGTAATCACAAAATGATGCTCCAAAATGACATAAGAACATAAAGGATGCAAAATGAGAATTCAGCACAAAGTCTGAAATTCCAACTTCTTGATATTACTTGAAAATTCACAATTGATAACTATAAAGCTCAAAGACTTTGAGTACAAAATTTTGCAGAGGTTTCTTGCTTGCTGAAAAGATTAAAAGATTACAATAGACCCTCTCAAGTATTTATAGGAGAGAGGTCTGGAGAAAAAGGTGGGAGGATCTCAACAAACTTGAGAAAATCTCTCAACCGATAACTAATTGCAATTGACTTATTCAAAATTACAATCCAAATTGTGATTTGTTTTGTAAGATCTTACATGTAATTACATTTTTCAAAATTGCAAGGAAAGAACACTTGCAATCGCAAAACTTGTTTTTACATATACTTTGTCGAAAGGGAAAATACATAAAACAACCTAATACTTTAATTTGTTTCATTCCTATCTTTGAAAGATAAGAATTTGCTGATAATCGTCTGCAACTCATTTGGATCAGGCCCTAGTGTGTTCTTGGCAACTGCAACAGTCGTCAAGATTACATCAAAATATCTTATCGTTGCAAGTCTATGTTCTTCATAAACAGTTTGCATTTTATCAAGGATTATCTGATGATTAACAAATTTGTGAATCGAATCCATGGTAAACTGCTCTGATTCCAATTGTTGACGAAGATTTACTGCCATTTCTGCAGTAACTATATCAGCTGCAAATAATTCACCTTCATGATTCAAAACTGTGCAAGGGATTTTCTCAAAGCTAGAAAGAATGTCTTGCTGTACTTCATCATTCATTTCTAGAGTAGCCTGGATATCTTTGATGAGATCTTGAATAACCAATGACTTGTTTGTCATAAGTTCTTCAAATTCTATGCATTTCTCTCTGTTCGGTAGGATTGAGTTGCTGCATAGAATTTGTAACTTGACTTGATCTATCTCATGGCAGATTTTTAAATCCTTTTCAAGCGATTCCAAACTTTGCTTGAAAGCTTCCAAAGTCTGATTCAATTTTATCTTTGCTATTCTGACATTTTTCAGAACTTGTAATGTCTTTTCAATCATTGGAATGCTTTGATCAATCAGCTGTATTACCCATGAATCAACTGCTTTAGCTTTCTGTGCAATTTTCTCTAATTGTCTAACTGATTCATTAGGAGCGACTGAAGATAGTGAATCAACTGTTTCTGATGATCCAGTAATCCTTTGAATAATTGAAACTAGCTGATCATTATCCTCTTTGAGCTTCTCTTTTTTGGTTAGAAGTTCATTATAGCTTTGTGCCAAAATTGTTACTGAACTCTAAGCATCTTGCATCATGTTAGCATGAGTCTGCTTGCCTAATTCCACCCTAGTGAACCTATAATCAGATCCCTGCATCTCTTCATGTGGTTTGTCAACAAGAGGTTCTGCAATCTCAACATATTTCATTTTATTGCTGTCAACAAACACTTGCGAGACTGTTTTTGCTTTCTTTGCAATCATTGGTTTCAAATTCTTCAACTTTTGAAAATCAAAAACATCAGGAGACACTGCTTGTTTCTTTCTTTTGGGAGCAATTGAATTTAACCATGGAGGAAGATCCAAGGTTGTCACATCGGAAATGGCAACTGCAGTCTCAATTTGTGTTACAACTGAAATTCTAGGTGGTGCCTCAATTTGTACAGCAACCATGTTTTGCTAAGAAGACAAATTACGACTAGGATCAGTCATGAAACAATCAAAGCTCGCTACAGATGTATCTATCTCTGGGAGAGTTATTTCTGATATGGCTGGAAAGATTGGATTTGCATCAAAAATATTCTCCAAGTTATCGGGCAAGCTTCTCACAGGAGTATTTATTATTGATGAGGACTGATGACTAGCCTCTGGAGGTGGGATAGAAGGAACAAATACTGTGGAGAAGGAATCAACATCACTGTCAATAGGGGACACAGGAGATATGGCTGAATCTGGTATCGGAGCTTCAATGTGAGGAGTCATTTCACTTAGAATGGTAGAGGTTTCAAGAATTTCTTCTTCTTCTTGCTGATCCAAAACTTGAATCTGTATTTTCTTAACTTCTTTCCCCTTTAGTGTTTCTTTCTCTAATGGCTCCTCCACAGCTCGACTTACCCTTAACTTAATTCTGGTACCTGAAGAAGAAGCTCCTTCTTTTGATTTGTCTCTAATTTCTGACTTCAATCCTTTAGGACCAGCTGGATCATCTTCAGCCCTAACTCTGATTTTAATAGTCTTGACACCTATGCTTTTGAGCCAAGCGTTGGTGTTTGCTAAGATTGACTGAAACCTATCAAAAATTGAGACAGATTCTTTTTGGGACCACTGGATTGCAGGAATGGATGCATTAGCAACTCCTTGTTCTTCATATTCAGGATCTAAAACCTGCCTATCATCAATTACTCCCTCCGGAACTAAGGTCAGATTGAGATCAACAATTTGCTCCACTGTAAGCCTGCAATAATCCATTCTATATATATCTTTTTCTGTTCGGAGGTCTGCCCAAATGTCTTCAATGCGATGCACATGAGTGAAAGCTCTTTTAATTTTGTCTTTCATTTTTCTATAATCAAAATCCATTCTGGCTTGAAACCTCTTTAATGTTATTTCCTGAAGTTCAGTCTCCATTGCTTTTGCTCTTGAGGAAGTTGTCAAACAATACCTCCCAATTACCAATGGATTATGTGATGAAATACTGACTCTAGTCTTGTGTTGTGTAGCTTGACGTGCATGCACTGTCATCAACTGCCTTCCCAGCTCCATCAGAATGATCTTATCAGTCGGATACCTTGGAAGCATATAAGGTTGGTCTTCAAAACAGCCGACTCTCATATAAGTGAAGGTAGGGAATTGAAGAAATAAGCAACCATACTCATTTACTTTCCTCCAAGCGACCTCAGATATCCTGTTGTTTACCAATGCTTTGTCAAATAAACACATAAAGTGACCAAAGAAAGCATCTTGGACTCTTCTATAATGTGCCCGACTTGGTCTTAAAGTCAGCTGATCATAATACTCCCATACAGGTACTAATGATCTGTCACCTTGAGTAGATAGGCCTGGAAACTGCCTCAATGATGCTGCTATATAAACCAAATATGAGTTCATGTAGAAGGTAAGAGTGGTAGGGACCTGTGCAAGCTGTTCACACAAACTGTTGCTGATTATTTCACCCCAGAATATTGGGTGCTGTGCTTTTGTGATGACCACAATGAACTTATACATCCAGCTTTCAAACATATTGGAAACCTTCAATCCTGCTATTCTACTCAGGAGAGTGATCATATCATTAATCTCTTCCTTAAAATCAGACCGATACAATTTGGGTATCCGGGTCACACAAGGTCGTGATTTGAGAAGCCACTTATGATTGATATGTTTGATACAAGTATTCTTTTTCTGCTCATAATATTTGTGAGCACTCTTCAATGTGATTTCTGAATATGTAGTAGCATCAGGAACTCTGAAAATTCTGTTGATTGTCTCAGCATCAAGTCTAATAACCACGTTGCCGTCATCATCCTTGATGGTTCTAGATTGACTGTCAAAACGGGATGCACATGCAAGAACAAATTCAGGCTCAAGAGCAGCAACAGGAAAAGAAGATACCAGATGAATATGACTTCTCAGCAATAACTGCATGTCATGAGAAGTTGATTTCTCAGCTCTCCCCAAAAACTCGGACATATCAACATGCCCAATTTCTGTGTCTTTGATTTCGTCAATATTCGAAACCACGTGAGACGGGGAAATCTCATTCTGATACTTATCAAATTTATATTTCATCTTTTTGTTTATTGGAGAAGATGGTTCGTCTGTCATTGAACAGGAATCTGCAAGGCTGCGGTGAAAACCCCATAAGGTCAGAACATCATCAACATCAACATGGACAGACATGGTGAAACTCAAACCCTAGGGTAATGAAACCGTTTTTAGAAAAATGGTGGAGAGTGAATGGTGAAGACGAATTCAGGTCTTGATGGAGTGATTGCAACCAAAAGCGACGTTTTGTCTTCTTGAAACAGCAAGACAAAAAGATTTTTAGCTTGGATTTGGAATTATGCCTAAAAAAAAGTTCAACTTTTGAGCTTTATTAAGGCATTTCGGGTTTTTCAATGACTTCAGCAATTTTACAAAAGGCAGTCAGGATTTTTTGAACATTTGACAATTTTTATTATTTGCAATTTTTAAAATTGCAATTCTGGCTACAAACCCCGATTTGCATTTTTGCACTAAAAACCCGAAATGTGGGCCAAGGTGAAACTTTGCGGAAAAAAGGCAAAAGGAGGATTTGACGTAGGATGGATGTGAAGATGTAAAAAGTAGATTGGTGGATGAAAAAAGATGTAAAATGAAAACATTGTTGCTGGGAAGAATGGCGTGATAAAAAAAACGCATTTTGTATATGAAGTATTTGGAAAATGTAAGAACGTTTTTGAATGAAGTTTTAAGAATGGAGGTATGGAAGGATATGGAGAGCAAATACCGATGGGATGAAACAAAATGAAGGGCGCATGGTATATGAAGTGCATATTGATAAATGGAAAATGTGTATTCAGTGAAGGCGAGTTAAATAACAGTGAAAATGCGTTTTGTTTAAACAAAAGCGAATAATGGCGAATGTAAATAAGTAAATAAAAGGCGAATGAGTATATATGGTACATATCAGAAAAACGTGTAAAAGAAATAAAGAAAAACGCGTTTCCAATAAAAGACGTTGGAATTAAAAGCGAAATGCGTAGATCACGTTTTTAATACAAAATGATAAGTAACAAAAAAAACGTTTATAAAGAAATAAGGAAATGAAGAACATACCTGGAAATAAGTTTGTAAATGAAAATAATGATGGAATAACCCTAGGCGCGTTCAGAAAATGAAAGAGACCTGGCTATTTACAGATGAAAATCCGATCCTCAAGCTTCAAGATCGATAAAATCTCCATGAAATAAGGAAGACAAAATGAAAAAGGACTCAAACAGCTTTAATCAAAAATGGCATCGGACTTTTTAAAGTTCTTTGCAACTAAAAATGACATTAAACTGAAATCGGGCTTTTTGAAAACCAACGTAAGTTCTTTCTTGCAGAATCGGGCTTTTTGAATGCAATTGCAAGTGTTTTAAATAAAATCGGACCTTTTTGATCTAATAACAATTTCGCTTAAAGCAAATCGGGCTTTTTAGATCATATAAGCAATTTTACTTTTGTCAAAAATGAGCATTCTTAACAAATTCGGACTTTTTGACTCACTTAAGCAATTTCAGAATTTTTTAGAGCTTTAGCAATTTTGCTTTTAAGCCAAAATTTCCCTACTTGCTGAGTTGCTCCAAAAACCCGATTTTGACCAAAAACACAAGGAAAAAGACTCAGAAATTGATAAAAACGGAAAAGAAAGAGAGAAAAAGAGTAGCCCAAAGGTTTATAAACCTAAAACTGAGATTTGCCACTCTTTGCACCTCGTAATGCGTGCCTTAGAGAAGAAAATCTTCAAATTTTATGAAAAATTTGATTGGTTATCCAAATTTTAAAACGAGTCAAAAATTCAGGATAACAAATATGAAAAAGTAGGTCTAGAGATACTGACATACACAAAGTACCAAAAGCTTTATCACATTTGTTAAACCATTTAATCTTTTCTGCATCATCTTGTGGTTCAGTTTCAAGTCCCATTGTTACACGATGATATCCATGTCTTTTCAGATATATTACCATCTCAGATTTCCATTCAAAATAATTATATGGAGTTAAAACTGGAACTGTAGATGCATCCATGAGAGCAAAAAAGAAGATTGCAAAGAACAAAGAAAAGTGCAAAGAAAGAAGACACACGAGACACCCCCTCTTTCCATTAGTATCAAAAATCACCCCCCACCCCAGATATTACAATGTTGGCACTTTATGATTAGTGCTTTTACAAGGCTTTTCCAGATTACAAGGCTTTTAAGGCTCTTAATAGCCAAAATTACAATATTTGATACAAATTAATTTTCAAATAAAATCTAGAAAAATAACCTTGCAGCTGTGTTTTACTTTTCAATGTCTTTCCAAAACTTTTTTGTATTTGAAAAAATGGATTACAAAAGTGAAAGTTATGACTTATTGAAGATAAAAAAAGCAGCAGATTCCACCTGCAATATCTGATTGAAAAAGGTAGAAATTTTTACTCAAACCTTCGTGGATGGAAAGTGCTCATTTCTAACTTTCCGACAAGTACTCATTTGCGAAAATTTGACACCCGAGGCAAAAGTTATGCAATTTTGAAAAAAGTTGCAAAATCTGCCTGTTAAAAACGACTCATGCCTTTTTTTGATATGATTTCTGCAAAATTTGTCAACTTTTTGCAAAATGTAATGACTACCTCGATGGTTTTTCGATGCTAGGAATAAAACCCAAAAATCATTTTTCTTGAAAATGAGTCGAAGCTAGATTTCTGAAGCCAAAATGAAAATGGCTCCAGTAAAAAATTCAAGTTTTTAACTTTGATTTTCTTTTCTACATCCTCCAATCTCTGATTTTGGTGAAATAAATTTAATTATGACTTTCTTAAACCTTCTGGACTCTCTAGAAATGCTGAAAAAGCCTCCAATATTACCAAAAAGCTGCAAATCACCCAGATCTTACAGGAACAGATATATGTAAACCAAATTAAATATATGCTTATTTTTCCTTTAAACTATTCTGATTATCCAGGTCATACGAGGATGCAGGAGAAGAGCAATACTTGGTTTTTAAAGAAAAATATTAGCTTTCTATTAGTATCAAATCTCTCAAAAAATCAGGAAAACAATGAGCTATACCAAACAACATTGCTCTGATACCATGTTAGATTCTTCGAGAAGCAAGAGTCAAGCCAGGATCCGATGTTGGTCGTAGATCACATGCAACTCCAATCAGCAAATGATCAATGATCAAAATAGCAGAATGAAGAGAAAACCTGAAATGAGAGAACAATAGAGACAAATCAAGAGAATTTTGAGAATACTTTCATGACTCTCACCGAACAATCGCCGAACTATCCGAACTAGTGAAGGTGAGAGGAGAGTGCTCAATATATAGAAAAAAAGGGCATGTACATCCAAGAGGTGCATTAACTCCTACCCATAAAATGTGGGAGGTTTTACCTACTTGGGAGATGCCAAAACATGTGGCATAACCTCCTCAAGTGAAGACAGGAGAGAGGTGGCACATAAAGCCAAAAGAGGGTGAGAAACCCAACTACTCTATATCCTACCTAGGTAAAAACAAAATAGTGGTTATGAGAGGTGGCACAACAAGCCAAAAGAGGATGTGTAACTCAACTACCCATGTGTGGGGAGAGAGTGACACATGTAGCCAATGTATTTTGCCACGTGTCCTCATATTAACCACTTCTAATAAACCTAAGCAAGTTTAAATAATATGTGTAGGAAAAAATAAATACCCCTAACATAAGGAAAATAAAAAACCTACACTAACAAGTTGCACAAACACTTTTGGAAAGTATGCCCCTTCTTGCCACAAATGAGGCACTTGTTTTTCTGTGTAGGAAGATTGTCTTCTTTTTGTTTGGATGGACCACTTTGATGTTTAGGTTTCTTGCTAAATTGTTGACATGAGAGCTTGATTTTCCATGGAGTTTGTGGTCTCATCTTGAATTGCTTCTTCTTGTTGATGTGAGATTTTTGCTAGCCAAATTCAAATAGGTGACAAACACTAGAGAGAAAAGGGTTAGTCCTCTCAATACAATTGATACAAGACAATGATTTGAAACTGTTTCCTCCAATGCTTGGAGTGGCAATATTGCTACTTTTCTCAAGAATCCCTTTGATTTTTTATTGCTTTGCATTCTCAAATAATGCAATTGACTACATAGATGAAGAATTCATTTTTTATTTTTCACTTCATAGCCAGTTTCTAGTATATCGCATGCATATTTTGCACATTGGTCTATTCTAATATAAGGTTAAACCTTATTGGTGACTCCAAATAGGATAATCAACTTGCCCATCTAGTTGGCCTTATCAAATCTTTTATTTGATAAACTTTTGCATTTTTTGTAGGCTTTGTGGTAGTGCCATTTACAATATCCCATAAGTATTTAAACTCTGATTGAGTTTGGATCTTTGTTTTCCATTTGGAATAGTTATCATCTCTCAACAATTGAGAGTCCAAAAGCATGATTTTGGGAACATTTGAAGCCATTTATATAGAAAATGAGGATTCCTTATTTCTTCTTGGTGATTTATAGGGTTGATGCCGTAGACAACATTGTTGTAGGTTTATTAGATATTAGGTGTAGTAACTTAGCATGACGGCATTACCTATGAAATGTGAATTGAAGGCACTGTTTATATTGAACACTTCTTGTTTGTTAAAAAACATAACAAATAAATAACTTATATTGTTTTCCCTTTATCTAATGCTTGAAAAATATTAAATTTTCTAGTGTAAAAATAGGTAAACAATAGTCTTATTTTGCTATACTGTTATGCACTTTTGAATATTTCCCTTTGCAGCTATAAAATATAAATGTTTTGCAAATATTTAATATGTACTACTTAAGTCTTTTTTTTTTTTTTTTAATTTTCTTTTCAATCTAATGTTATGCTTCCATAAATTTCATTTTCACCAAAATTTATACGAGGGGTATATTTAAAAAATGCGCTATTCTCCTTTTGACTAAACTTTAGAATTGGGCAGCACTAGGCATTAAAAATTATTCTTTTCCTTTCATTGGCACAGAGAGACTATGTAGCCTCGGGCAATGCTTCACAAGCTTTTATTCAGTTCGGACTCTAATCATCATTCACAAATTTGATTGATTTATTGGATCCAACCTCTTTTGACCAACCATTATTCTTTGTGGTTTCTTTCAAGTTTTAAAAGCTTTTCTTATTTTTCTTTTAGCAGAGGGGCTGTGATGCACCTTCATATTGGTGCTTCAAATCACAAAGACTATGAGAAGGGCAATGCTAGCGTTTGAAGTTTTTAAAATGGTACTCTTCTTAGCATTGTATTCAGATTCCTAGTGCACATGGAAGGTTCTTCTCTTTCACACACCCTTTGTTGCTTCTACAACCTTCCTCTTGAGTTTTTCAAAACTTTCTTCAAATTCTTCATGGCCTTCTTCATAGGCACAAGGATAAATAATGCTCTAATACCAATTTAAAATTAATGGAGAGCAACGAACAATCATATTAATGATGAAAGGTAACATATACAATTACAAATAGTTGGTTGAAAAACTGTTCCACTACAACCCAACCAACTATCTATGTTAACAATAATATTAACTATCAGTATTGTTAATGATGTAATATACCATTTTATTCCAATACATACAGATGGAGAGGTTGTGGTACATAAAAAAAGATCATTCATCCCCTTTTATTGGAACCATTTGCATTTCTTGATTTGTGTGTGTTCAAAATACTCCAAGAATGGGCACAAGTGGAAACTCTAATGTATTGGCTTAAAATACAAATCAACCCTCTAAAGATCAGACAGTTTTTTGTCATAATCTCCTGCCAAACACCTAATATGTTAAATTTTTAATAAAAGTTCAGAAAATCATCAAATTCAAATCTTAACTAATAGCCAAAAAAAACAAACATGATTCATAATATTAAATTATTAATTCATTTAATTAATTTTTACATAGCAACTCTGACCTCCTTTGTATCAATTGCAGTGTTTTAAGCAAATATGAAATAACCCTTTCAACCTCTTTTACAATCAACTCTGCTCAATAACTTCGCCTCACGCATCAGAATCAAGGAAGAACCACTCAAATCCATCAAATAGTCCACAACTCACTTCTAAATCAACATAGAATGTTTCACCATTAAATAAAGTTGGGTTTAGACCATACTCAGCAGCAACAAGGGCTATGTATTTATATGTCTCACCATTTGAATCAGTGGTATCTCACAGTGGCATGCAGTTAGACTCATTATTTCGGTATGTTACTTTAATATGATCAAAGTAGCTTCTATTTGATTAGTTTATTGTGTATTTAAAGTTTATCTATTGAAGGGTGCATGAGAATAGTTTTAAATCCTTAAGAATCTCCATATTTCGTGTTTTTTTTCAATTTGTCGAGTCTTGGCCAAGTCTGAACACCAAGTCCGTGTCCGGGTCAAAAATCAGCTTGCCAGTCTGCACCAAGTCCAAGGTCTCGTAACTATGCTAAAAAACAGCCACACAAGTTGCAACTTGTCTATGACAAACTGCATAATGTTATTCACTTTAATTTTCACAACTTCCTTGAAAAATCCATAAAATGTTTGAGCAGTTTTTATTTGGTCCAAGGCATTGACTTTTGTTGATGTTGTAGCCGCGGGCTTCATACTTCCAACGATTTATAAGCAATAAATTAAATATAGCCAATGATTATTTATTTATTGGAGACGATTTATGAAGAGTCACCTTCACTTACATTTGTAATTTATATTATTAATAAGTCCGACTTCATCTAAAAGTTTGCCACCTTTTTGTAAGTCACATCCATTCACTCAAGGTCAACCTTTCATCTATGAAGGGACGCGTTTGTTGGAGATCACCTCATCGAATTGTATATTAAGGAGGCACTGTTCACTTTCATTATCATCCATTCCATTCATTCAAGAAAAGTGCGAACTACCTACAGCAAGAGTTCAATTACCTACAGCAAGAGTTCGATATAGCAGATCGAAAGTATTCTTCAAGGAGATCGACATTATTATTCAAGGAGTTCGATCTTCTTCTTGTGATATTGCATCAAGTGTGGTGCTGCTAGTTTGGCCTTGTGATTGGGCCTCATTGTAAAGCGAATTGCTGTTCATTATTCAATATATAAGTGATATATTGTTGCTGGGTTTTTCTCCCTCAAGTTGGAGGGTTTTCCCAGGGTATAAGCTGTGTTAAATTGTTTGAAATTGTTCTATATCTGCTTATTTAATTTCTGATCCTAAAACTAACAACTTTAATGGAAACCACAAGAGAATTTATGAATGCTTGCCTTCTCCAACTTATTCACCATTCAGACATAATCATACAATCTATTTTGTTCCATTTTCCATGATGGTCAACAAAATCGGTCACTTAAAATTCAATGCAAGCACTTTCATGTGAAGGGGCTTTAAAGTATGAATTAATACTGGCCATGGCATCGACCATAGTTTGGCAATAAAGGGGGCCTAGCATCATTGAAATACCAAAGAATAACAGAAGTGTTGTGACCTTTTCACACATCGCCCCATTCTAAATGGGGACCCCCTAATTTTTGCTCCATTCTGGTCTCTTGGCTTTGGTTTTCTCTCTCTCTCTCTCTCTCTCTTTCTGTCTCTTTCTAATGTCTGCTTTCCGGGGATGTGCCTGCCATTGAGCTTGAACGTGAAATTTTGGCTAAGTCTGAGAATTAGGGTTTGTACTTTTCTGGTCAATTTGAAGTCAAATGGAGCAAGTAAATTGGAATCTGAGCCTCGCGTTGCAGTCAGTATGCTTCCAGCAGATTCCCAGCTAAATTTCAGTGAATTCCGACAACTTACTATTTTTAGTAAGTGTTCAATTCAGGGCGTTCTCTCAGCACTACTGAAGTTCTCTCAGTCACACTGCATCCAGAACATGCCAAGCTATTTGTCTGCAAATTTTCAGCTTAAACGGACAACTTGTTGATGTGTTTTTCGTGACCGCACCAACGCAGAATAAAGTCGCCAACGGCTACCCTATCCTCTCTTGATCAAAGTATTCCGCACGCTAAGATTGCAAGAAAGTTCGTGCGTTCAACTCCAAGGTTCCTTTAGTGCGAATAGTCTCAATTGGCTCAATGTGATTTGCTAGTATTTCAAGGGGACTTACGGAATTGTTCGGCAACAGAGGAAGGGGTTTTCATAATTCGATAGATTTATCAATGAAGCACGGGTTTCCTATTCTAATCAGAAAGTACTGAATTGAAATGGTGTAAGGTTTAGAGATTCTAAATCTATTCTAAGGCGTGGGACATGGCGATCAATCTTCACAAGCTTCAACCAAGCTCTGCTTTGCCTCGCTTCGGACAGCCTCCACAGAACCGGTGCAATCTTCAGAGGAGTAGTTCAAGGTGTTTAGATCATAATCCAACGCGAAGACATCGTCACAACGACGCATACCAACGTGTGAATCATAAACGAAGTTAAGTCCACAACATTCCAGTTGACCACGCAAGGCAAACTCACCATCAGCGAGCCCACTAGTGGTATGGATAGACGAAGTTTGCTCAAATTGAAGACCACATTCCACAATTACTATCTACTGCTTGCATGAAATGAAACTTATTCTACTTTTTAGTCACTACTCGAATCAGAAGGACGAAGAAACCTTGCTAGCTACTCACAACAAAAGACGAAATTCATCATCAATGAAAATTCTTTTTATTGGGAGAGTGTTCACAACAATTTCTTACAAAGTTTTAAGGAAAAACTTTCCTTCTTCTTCAACTACTCTATCAATCTATACTAAGCTACTTCTAATTTGTCTCTCTATTCTAACTTCTACTCTAATTCTAATGAATACAAATGAGGGGGACTCCCCCTTTTATAGTTGGCCAAGTCCAACGGACGGCTCAGATTACAATTGGCTGGATGGCCCAGATTGTGCCACCTCAGCCCTAAACAAGATTCGCCCTAAAAACCGCCACCAAGAGGAGTGGGGTAATAAATGAGCCATTAATGGCCATCATCCTTCTAGAAGATTCCAGCCCTGAAACGTGTTCACACTGTTCTTGATTTTTCTTGACTGCAGACTTGATCAAATAAATTCAACTACAAGCACGTTCTCGATCTAACTTCAAGGCGACAACTTCATTCTTCTGCTTGATGATGATTTTCAACACTTGGGTCTTCATCTTTTCTTTCATCCTGAGCTTAGAAATATTTTCTTGTCTTGAACTTAAACATTCAACACTTAGCCATTTCTTGCAACTTTTCTTCCTTCAAGGTTGAAATGTATTCGTGGAGTACTTTCTTCATCACTTAAGTCATCACCGCTTGGTCTCGACGTTCCTCCTGCAAAACAAGCAAGGAAAAGAGTATTAGAACACTTCATAATATAAACTCAACTTACTTACCAGGATTTTCATGTTCTGATCTCCAAGGGTTCATCGTCTTCACTAGCCAACTTTGCGTTCAAATTCTTCATGCCTTAGCCAAATTTTCAACCCATCTTGCATTCTGCTCGGCGTACTTCACTCTGATATTTCATCCGACTTAGGCCCGAGAAAAATGCATTCATCAGGAATTTGATCAAAAATTATCTAGGTGCCCAACTTCAAATTCATCCGCCAAGGTAATATATTTCAACATCTTCTTCCTTTCTTGCCTTAGAAAATTTTCAAATTTTCCCTTAGGAAAACTCATCAATCCTGTGCCCATCAAAAATCTCCATCCTGAAGGCCTCGACGAACCGTGGAAGACTTTAAAATCAACTACTTGTCGGAGATCTTCAATACCCAGAAGAAAATTTTCTTCAGAATTTGTCAAATTCATGGGTATACAACGAATGGGTTCATTTAATAACCTTAGGAAAATATTCTCCCATCAAATTTACTTCCATTTTTCATCTCTGGGCATATTTTCTTGCTCAACTTTGAAAAGTTTCTTCAATCCTGTGAAGCCAGCACTCACTGACTTTTCCACTGGCAACCTCATTCGTGCTTCAGGAAACTTTATCCCTTCAAGTCTAGGCGCAAATAGAGGGTCACACTTCAAGTTTCACATACTTAGAATATTTTTATCTCTCCACAAATCAAAGGCGCAGTCAAGGGGTTGAGGTTCAAATTTTCCATACTTAGCATATTTCCTAGCTCAACGCCTTGGAATCCTTCACTTTGCATGCATCACGCCTTGGAATCTCCACTTGCCTTCTGTTGGCGTAAAATCTAACACCTACTGGAGTGCAGGTTTGTACGGACAGCTATGTACACTTCGCAATGAGTGCTCTTCAAATTAGGAGGGAAGCTCCCTCGTTGTCTTTGGAGATGCATGGAAAAGAAAGTAATCTAAGTCCTATCTTTTTGTTCTCAGCTGGAAAGAGCACAAGGTTAAGAAAACCAAGAACGTTGCAGCTAAGGATTTTCTGGTTTAGCGAGATCATTAACTACAACTAAAGCTAACTACTTTAAATCTATCAGTTTCCTCAAGAAAACAGAGCATGAGGAAATGGAGCAGGGATGACTATCGGACGATAAACGAGTTTAGACTCTCTACTTGAAGGCAAGGTGGCGCAACTATCATCTCAATCTAAACAAGCTTATTGGGCACAAAACAGATTTAAGAATTCACCAAGATGATCTTATGAAACCCTGTGTGGCATAACACTTGATCAAAATAGTAAAAACTTCACAAAACAGCCTTTATCATTACAATCTCACGAAACCCTATGTGGCATAACGATTGATCACAATGGTAAAGATACACAAAACAGATTTATCATCTCAATCTCTTGAAACCCTATGTGGCATAACAATTGACCTCAATGGTAAATATGTTCAAACAGATCTAACTATGGGAGGAATTTACCACGCCAATCTTATGGAACCCTATGTGGCATAACACTTGATTGAAAGTAGTAAAGACTTCACAAAACGATTTTATCATCACAATCTCCACGAAACCCTATGTGGCATAACACTTGATTGAAATGATAAAAGATTCACAAGACATAAAGAATCCACCATTACAATTGCATGAAACCTATGTGGCATAACACTTAATCATAATAGCGAAACACATGCAATGAGCAATATTGAGGGCAAGGTAGGCGAGCTATTTTCTCTCTCAAGCAAAAGTTGCCCACAAATGAGCAAAAGCCTTTTTATATACATCAAGTAGTAGGGAACCCTAAAATCACCTTGTGTCATCTACGATTCTGCAATGCATAAAGATTTGCTGCCAAACCCTAATGAAATAAACTATCACAGTTAATCGAAAGCTACCATCGGTTAACGAAACATCTAATCTAAAAATGGACAGTGTGCGAGCATGCACGTCCTTATTGAAAGCAAGTTAACTGGAAGACTACCATCAGTTAACGAAAAACCCTAAATGAAACTCCAAGTAAACAAGGTGAATCTCAGAATAGATATGCATGAGGTGAGACAGCCAGTTAACTTGAAAGGGTAACATCAAGTTAACTCCTGTGTGTAATGTCTATCCTGAGAGGTGGAAACTGAAGTCTACTGGTCACGATCTCGAACAAGCAATCTCTCAACGAGGCTGCCAACTGCATCAGCATCTGAATGTCAGCAACTTGAGCAATCTTTGCACACTCAAACTAGCAACTCACTGACTGGTAACTTTGGCGGCTCTGTAACTGAAGTGATGGCCATTATCTCATCTGCAGCTTGATACAAATCGGTCTCAACTTTTCTGATGAAGTCATGAATTAAGACCGATTTAGTCTTGAATTCAATCTGTGTGTACTGTACTCTGAAAAACTCGCCTGTTGACTGTGAACTTGACTATGTTCTGACAAGATTTCTGGAAAGCTAAAAAAACCCTGCTGAGGCTAAAAATAGCCCATCGAAGAGTTATTTTCAGCGAAAAATCCGAGATATGGGTTTTGTCCAGAAGAAGATTCTAAGACAACCCAGAGCGTCAGAAATGCGAAAATCTAACTTCTACTCGACCATGCAAAGAGTTTTCAGTTGAGAAAATTAGAAACTCGAGAACGAATGCTCTGGAGTTAAAAATTCCTGAAAAATCAAACGCACGATTTTAATTCGAGGAAGCTATATGAAAATGATCCAGATACTGAGACTTGTTGAATTTTGCCAATTTCAGGAACATGCGATTTGAAAACTGAGAGAAATCTGAGAACCAAGGAGGAAAAAGACGTTTTTTGTATGGTCTTCTTCAATGAAAATCGCCCTTGAATTCTTCAAATTGCTGACAATCGTGAACTTTAACCTGCAAAAAGAATTGCTTGAGGAAATCGCCTTTGGAAATAGATGAGAAATCTGCCTTTGTTTGAGAAATATGAATCTCCCTTGAAAATACGCCTTTTGAAGAAAAACGTATTTTGCTTGAAAATACGCCTTTGCCTTGAAGAAAAACGAATTTTGCTTTAAATTTGCTTTGAAAATATATAAAATTCGATTTCCCTTTGAAGATATGAATCTCTCTTTGAAAAATACGAACTTCTCTTAAGATTGGATTTTATCTTGAGAAATACGAATTTCTATTGAAAGCTCTGTGAATTACAAATGATGGCGCCATGCTTAAAGAAGATGAAATTCGCACCAATTGAGCAACTGCAATACTTCAAAACCCTGACAAGAATAGAAGATCTCTGATTGGCCCATTTCAGTTGAACTGCCACTGACTGGAAGTTTGGATTAAAATAAATAATAAAATATTTATCATGCAAATAGCAAAGGCGCCAAAAATAGAAATCGCCACTCAATGCTAAAATATGCAAAATATTTGAAACTCCAGTTGACAATTGAATGAAGCTTTAGGCTTCACCGTTGGACTTCACCGATTCCGAAAAGTCATCTTTTGAGCTCATAGGCGTCCATTTGCTCAAGATACTTCATTTTTATTAACTCCCTAGGCGGCAACCTTATCCTGTTATTAACCGACGATTTCGGGATGACGGATGATCTTGAGAGCCCGTCTGAGATAATCAACGGAAAGCCCTCTTGAACAAGGAAGAAATGTCTGGCGGGGAGACATAAGCGCAAAAATCCATCGTTTAACTCACTTGAAAAATTAAAGCGCGATTAAAATTACTTTCTGGGTTCCCGGAAACTTAGCCATTTCCTAAGCGCCATCACGACACTTCAGCGGTACGCCAGCAGTAACGGTGAACCTAACGATATGAAGCGAAAGCTCCGCGGCATGGCGGAGATATTACGCATCGATGACGTATACGGCTTGACTAAAAGCGTATTGGGAGCCTCAAAAGCCTACGGCTCCAGGTTGCACTTTTGTCATTTTGGCGAAAATCAAAGCGTCATCAAACACCTACTTTGGCCGATTTGATATGCGGAGAGCAGGATGACCCGGGTCCGGGCATTATCACATTTTTAACGGACAACCGGAGGGGCCTTAAGAGAAGTCCTTTGGAGGTGTGAGGCCAAAGAAAAGCTGCTTCCTATAAGACCTCAAAACTCCGGTGCATATTTTAAATAAAATTACCGCTCCCAGACTTAGTCATTTTTCGGACGTCTTCTCTTTGTAGTATGACACCAAAGACCTCGCACGCACGAGCGACTGCCAAATGCTGAAGGCTGACGGCTGTGCTTGTTGAGAAGATAAATTGATTACGCTCAATAGTCGTGAAGACTTCGAACGCGAACGGGCTCATCTGACCAGCCTAAAGGCTAGGCGCCTTAAGACTATGAAAATGCATTGAAAACCATTTGTTGGTTCCGCCCGTAAAATTACGTGCTTAGTAGAATCTCCGCCACGACCACCAGGAACGTCGGATCGACAAGCTGAATGATGCATTGCGAAGCTAGGCAAGAATACTACTGATGTCGTGAAGACTTTATCTACAAATATTGCCATCTGAAGGGTCCTTTAAGCCAGCGCCCCTGGCTTGTACTTGCACTGGGCATAAACGGAGAAGCTCAAAAACATGAAAACTCCATTTTAAGCTGATCTTTGGACGACTGCCGCTTGAACTCTGAGAGTCGGATGACTGTGCTTGATATCATGTCGGATAAGCAGACTAATTTTGAACGGATTGACTGCATTCGGTTTTGAAACTGACGAGTTTTACCCCTGCCTTGAAATGGGCGCCCTCAGGCTAGAGGCGCGCTTTTGCCTGAAAAGAGCAAGATTTCCATCTCCTAAAATTTAGGGATTTTTACTTCTATCGCTGATAACCGGAGCTGTGAGTCTCGGAACGCCTCGCTGGATAGCTCGACGGATAGCCAGGCTAATTCTGAAGAGATTGTGAGCCGCCGAGACCGAATCTTGACCTCAAAAGCCACGAGCTATACTTGCACTTTGAGGCTTTTCCTGCAAGAAAAATCTCCATGGTTGATCAGCGAAAACTGTCGGTCATTGAAATGACCGTCTGCAATATGAAATGTCGTCTGCAATACTCCTCCATCGTGAAGATCTTCATTTTGAGTCTCTGCTTCAGGTTTTGACCAATAAAACTGACTTTGACTGACAAACTATTGACAAAAACTCCATGCTTGACATTGCCCAAAACGGTATTTCACAACATTTTAGCGAGGTTTAGACTTTGAAATGCAAAATGCCTTAATGAAGCAAAAAATTTGGTTTGGGTACAACATTAGGCTCCGACTGGTGACCATGTCGGATACCTACGGCATAGGAGAACCTAAGAATCTCAGTGTTAAGTAGACCAGTGACTTATAATTGGGCATTGGAGTCGGGATTTTCCCTAATCACCTAAAACTTTGGAGTTTCCTAAAAAAACTTAACCTAGAAATCACCTAAAACAAGACTACTTAAATCACCTAATACACGACAAAACGTCACAAAACGGGGAAATACAATACGACATTACGATAAAGCATAAAAAATTACTTAAAGAAAATAACTCCACCCCTGAAGAGATGAAGTGCTTTGGATATTGTTTGCTGCATGGCAGCGAGAAGAGCCTTCCACCAATGATGTTTCTGCCTGAAAGGTTTAACTTCTCTTATTCTAGGAATTGCAGGAGGCAATCCTTCTGGAATGAAGATTCTCATGTATTCATGTATCCATGCAAAGGTACTCTGACAAAAGTCGGAATATGATGCAAATGGGAAATCTAATAGCCCGAAAGTATTAGTTCTGTTGTAGTCCATCCTTGGGATGTTAAATTCTTCAAACCAGTCGATCGAGTTCCAAACTCGATTTCTGTAATGCCGTAGGTGATCTTTTCTAACCTGATAATATCCTTTGACCGGCTCATTGATCAGCTCTACATCACCTTTAACACACAGGAGTTTGATTCCCATGTTTGCGGCATCTTTGAGGCCTTGCAAAAGCACCTCTTTTTCAGATTCAGTTAACTCCAATTGTTGGAAATGTGCAACTGGGTTCAACTGTTCTTTAGGGGATATGATCAATTCCCCTGCTTCTAAAAATGTTGTTGAACAATCTCCATTGAACTCTATTGTCCATGACCTTGTCTCCTCTTCCGGTCTCTTTTCAGAACAAGCAATGTTCTGGTCTTCAACTTTTATCTCTGACAGAGTTGCACAATTACCAGGACCCGTTTCAGGCTTTGCTTCTGTTGGAACAGATGACTTGAACACAGCCTGCTTCTTTACGACCTTAAGAATCTGATCTAATTCTTTTGGATGATTTTGAAGATATTCCAGTTGCGAGATTTGTACCTTGGTCTTCATCATGGAAGCTACGATGTCAAAATTTGCTGAAGACGTCTCTTGAGCAACTGGCATAGTAATCGCATGTGAAGATTTGGGTTTAGAAGTGAGAGGCACTTCTTCACCCTCTTCGTTTGATTTCCGCCTTTCTTCTTCTTCTTTCTGTGCTTTGGAATGCTGAGCATGTGTAAACACAAGAGGAGTGTACTGACGGTATTCTTCTTCTTCTTCTTCTTGATTTACGGGTTCTTCATCAAAGTATCCCGCTGCGGAGTCGCCATCGAAGTTGTCCATTTGTGGTAAAACAACCTTCGAACTTGGTGTTGGTACAAAACTAGAACTGGGAGCAACTTCAGTGTATCCCATGATTTGGATCATTCTCAGGTTCTCTGGACATGTGGATCCGGAATGTGCATCAGTGTCGTGAAAAGGACAAAATACTGCACTGTATGCAGCTTCAATCATTGATCTTGGTAGAGATGTTGGCAACCGTGGCTGAAGATTGTCTCTCTTTGGCTGGTACGGTTGCTGAACTGGAGATCTGATAGAATCTATTTTCATCAAGCCGGAAGTGATCATATTATCTTCCAACTCAATGGCGTGTTCTTGTGCACTCTTCAACTCTGTTGCTTTTGCCGTCTTCAGAAAGAAGGCTATCTCTGATGGAAGAGCATTTATGAAACAGCTTATCAGAATCTCCGGTGATGGATCGAATGTAGAAGAAATTCTTGTAACAAGACGATTAAATCTTGCCACAAAATCCCTCATGTGTTCTTTGTGTTCCATCTTCAAATTTGTAAGTTGGGCGAACAACATATGACTGTCTTCAACGGGCTTGAATCTCGCCAAAAATTTCTCGCTCATAGTTGCCCAGCTTGTGATACTGCCTGGCGCCAGGTGATTGAACCAGTCAGCAGCATTTCCCACTAGAGTCTCGACAAAGAGACGCACCGCGATGTCTTCATGCTCCACGTGCAAGACGGCGCAAGCCGTTGTAAATGCAGAAAAATGGTCCTCTGGGTGTTGAGTTCCATCGCCATGAAACCGAG